>JALLOT010001675.1:4217-14424 GCA_036939595.1 Thalassiosira livingstoniorum | reverse complement strand
TTTTATTTTCCCAATTTTACACAAGTTTTACCCATTTTACATTTTTCAATTTTCCCAATTTCCAATTTTACATTTTTCAAGACTCCTCCTACTTTATTCATGAGGAATCTAGTCACTACCTATCGCCCCTACCTGCCTAACTCCTTCCTAAATAACTCGACCTAAGTAAGTACTCCTAGTACTTAATACCACAGACCACCTAAGTACATCATCATTCATGCCACCTCAAACTGGTGGCAATCAACAGCGACCATTCATCATGACACATTAGCATCCACCACCCACTCCCCACTATCTCCTAACCATACATTTCAATCACAGTCTCTCCGCCTCACGCTCCGTCGTCGTCGTCAGCGCCAACCGCCATGGTTTCAATCGTCTTCGTTGATTTTAAAAAATTATCTCAATTGTCCAACTTACCTACAATTGACAATCTTTTCAATTTACTCCCCTCACTAACCGAAGATGAGACGCCCCCGCAGCCAGAAACGGCGCTACAAAAATAGTAACACCCGTCAACGCCGTTGACATCGTCGTCAGTCCTAAGAAAATTCGTGCTGATGAGAGTGAATGTTTGAACAATGACGGCGACGGTGTTGCCACAGGTAATCATGGCAATCGCGGCGGCGACGATGCGATGAACAAAAAGAATGCCTCATCAAAAAAGGGCAGCAAGAAAAAGGATTGTCCTGGCTTTTCGGTGAAGCCGTCGTCAAGGACCGTCTGCATTGACGGCTTAGAGATTTTTGCAGACGATGGCATTTTGGACGATGAGGATGCTTTTTTTGACAACGTCGATGGCACTGGCAGTGTCATAAATAAGAACCAAGGCGACGGACTTGGTTTTGGGTGGGTCAACATTTGTTTTTGTTAGTTTTTTGTTGGGAAATGAAAATAGACATTCCCCCCTGACAGGGGAAGATTTGTCCATTTATTTGCCTTTTTCCATGCTAATTTTTTATTTTATTTTTTATTTAAATGCAGGTCAAAGAAAGTTGCAGCAGCAACCAAAAAGGCGGCATCATTAGTGTCTGTTGGTGGCAAAGGAGGAGACACCGCCGCCTGCCCCATTGGAACTGCAGAGATGGGCAAGGGGACGCTTGAACTCAAGGGCGGCAGTGATGGAAGTGGTGGGCAAGGCGACGGCGGCAAAAATGGCAATTCTGATGGAGAGAAACGAGTTGGGATCTCTGCCAGTGTAAAAAAGAGAGCTCACAGCCAATTCAATGATCCAACATTAGATAATATGAGAATTGCATTTTGTTTTCGCTGGCTGCAGGCGAAAAAAGATTTTTATAGTAAAACATGTGGGATGAGAATGGATAACAAAGCGTTGGAAAAGGTGAACAAAGCATTGTTAAAGGAGAAATATGTAAGGGCAGACGATGCTTTCTGCCCTTTTGTAAAATCAATTTACACTTAATTTTTCTGTAACGTCTTTGTAAGTTGAAATACAAAAATTAAATTGTGTAAAATTGGAAAATTGTGTGTAAAATGGAGGAATGATGTGTAAAATGGGGAAATCAGTGTGTAAAATTGACAAAAAAAATGTAAAATTGGGAAATGAGTGTGTAAAATGGGAACATGAAAGCAAAATTTACACAAAAATCTTATTGAAGTTATGTAAATTGGTAAAAAAAGTGTGTAGAATGGATTGATTATTTTTGTGTAAAATGGGTAATTGAACAAATGAATGAAAACATGTAAAATGGGTAATTGAGTCATGATGATTGTATATGTCAATTTGAATGACGTCATGATTAGTGATGATCAAATTTGATTTTTTTATGTATTTTTTTTAAATTGAAAAAATAAAAGGAGTGGAAAGGTTGGGATGATGTGGTCTAAAATGGGTAATTGCTTAAATTGAGTAAATGGTAAAATTAAAATGGGTAATTGCTTAAATTGAGTAAATGGGAACTTATACATAAAATCTCCAGGAAGGAGCTGATTGTTACAAACATAACATGATTTATTGAAAATTTTTAACGTCAATTTGAAAAGTTGCTATTAAACCTGTCTGGCTGGTACACTTTGATGGCCAACCTAGAGAGGTCGAGTGGTAAACTGTTACTCATATCCATTTTTCAAAGTTTCAATTTTAAGATTTCTTTCAGTAATAAAATTAGCTAAAATGACCATTTTGAAGTTTTTTCTAGTTCTATCAATATTTTTGAATTTTTAGTCTGTACCAAAAAACTTTCTTACTTGCTAGAATGTTGCAAGGTTTTTGGAAATAAATAGATAAGCATTTAACCACTTATTATACGATGTGTCTGAGCATGCTTCTAGTACAATATATAATATATTGCACTTAATTAATTTATCCACCTTTAAAATCTCTAACAATATGTGAAAATTCTGAAATATCAAAACTTTTCTAGGTTGACCTGATCTGTCCAATCTAGACAGATTCGTGTTAAAATAATAACTAGCAAATTCTCTCCTGTTGCTTACAGTAACAAGTCCACAGCCACAGATGGATAACCCATAAAGAAATTCATCTCCAAAATATTAGAAAATTAAAGATTTTTAGCTAATTATTTAAAGTGAGTTTTCTTGTTGGGAGGTTTGGGTAACAATCCTAGATCATCATCTACGGTACTAAGGCAAGGTAGATAAGATAGGATAAGTGAGACTAGGTAAGCACTTAGTATCTACTTGTGACACCCCCCACAATTGGATGCAAAGTGAAAAGAAGCATTCAATTTGAGAGAAAACAAGATGATGCAAAGTGCAAAACTAGTTGAACAAAACTCCAATCTGCAGTATCCAAACTCTACTCAAATAATCCAAAATCAAATCTAACAATCCAGAAAATCCAACCAATTAATTTACCCGATACAACTGCAAATAAAATAACATAAAACTCAAACTAAAATATAATTGCATTCCCAAAATGAAGGTCCAAAAGAAAAGAAGTCCAAATCCAAAAAAATATTCAAGTAATAACTTGCATCAGGGTGTGTCAACCATAACATTGGCACTACAAAAGTGTATCAAATAGCATATCACCCCCCACAAAAGTAGAATCCATAACCAGGCATTTGTTATGTGGTGGTGAATGGAGCTCCTATCAATATTCATAAAAACAAACAGATCTTTGTTGAGGATACAATGTTTCCAAATCACTATTGGAAGGTGGATTGAAGGGCAGTATCTGTGGTGGCAGCTGGTGGGAGTTAAACATTTATAAGAGGGTCTGGTTTGTGAGACCAGATTCTTTAAAAGGCTGAATAGCCACATAATAGTGGTGGCTAGTGGGGGTTGACACATGGCTCTGTTTTCGTGGTGCTGGAGCGAGGCAAAGAAGATTGCTCTGTGTTTGTCCTGCCAGAGCTGGCAGTCCTCAGTGATGCCGTCAAGGTCACTGTGGGAAGATGGGTTGGGTCTCAATGATCTCCAATTTTGATAACAAGAATTTCACCATTGTCATGGCGGTTGGAGCAAAGGGATGGTACTGTCCCTAAACAGGTGTTTGAGCATTGTTAGCAAATGTTTCTTCATCTGGTTCTGACAAGACAACATTTGGGAGGAAACAGTGATGGCAGTGCAACAACCGGAGGTGCACCATGCACCAAACAAGTGTGCGCATTGATGCCACACAAAAAGGCTTGCAGGTGTGCCTTTTTGGTTGCCTGTTGGGCAAACCAGCAATGAAGCTGCCTCCTCCTCCACCAGCAAAAGATGGTGATTGCAGCCTTGGTACATCTAATGTGCTCAAACCAGCTATTGATCTGATGTTGGTACCACCAATAGAAGATGGTTGTGACTGCAATGTGTTGCGCGTTGCGCTACCTGCAAAGTTGACAGAGACAAAATTGGAGGTGGTGGGGAGAGAGAAGGAGGAGGAGACTGATAAATCCTATCTCTCCCTTCCTGGTGTGTGGTGTGGCGAGGTGGGGTGTTAAATTCTTGACACAGGGCGTCAAATTTTTGACAAAGGGCCTCTGTTAATGGACAAAAGATGTCCTCCAAGGGGTTAATGCCACCTCACCCGTGGTACATACTTGTTATAAGGCAACCAAGCACAGAAAAAAGAAAATTAACAATCAGCCTGAAGGAAAAGAGCAGCTAAGCACAATCCCCACAAAAGGTGACAGGGGTGGCCAAAGAGTGAGCCGCTGTGGCTGATGATTGGGTAGGGAGGCTGACAAAGAATGATCTCTTCTGACTTGTTGTCCAACTTTGTTGCAAGCATCGGATTGAGCTCTCCCCAATAAAAAATATTTGAAGATTTAGTTTGGGGGATCCTATACGGAGTCTGACGTGCAACTCACCGTGTTCTTCCTGAAGTAATGGAAGCTTGGGGGACAATGGCAGTGACGGTGCTTGATTGCCTGAAGATGGTGTTGGCAGCAATTTTGCTGACCAGGCAGCTGGAGTGGTGGGAATGATTGTCCATTACCTCCCCTATCAACGCTGGAAATGAGGGGACCACGGGCAAAGAAGGGAAAACGTTACAATGTTGTTAGCAGGCTCAAAATTTAACAATCCTAGATCATCTACAGTACTAAGGTAAAGTAGATAAGAAAGGATAAGTGAGACTAGGTAAGTACTTAGTATCTACTTATGACACTGGGAAGTAATAACAAAAAAATGCAATCCATCACCTTTTGTCCCAGGCAACTAACTTTCAGTGAGTCTTCCGTTTGCCCCAGCAAACCATCACATTAAGACCAACTCTATCTCTACCTAGTACAGTTTTCTCTTATCTCTATGCACCTTCTCCTTAACTTTCACCCAGCTTTCCTTGTCAAAATGTCTTGTCTTTGTTGTTCAACTCACCATCTCAATCAATTTGAATAGTCATTTCACACAGTCCAGCAAGCATGTATTTTGCCAACAATTTTGTTCAAAATCTTTTGACAACACAACTTGGTTATTCTATTTTGTGAACCAAAATGATGTCATCAATAAAACCAAGTTGGCCAATGTCTTTGACAGGAAAGCATCCAGGCTAAGTGCAGGGTTACCCTAGCCAGGATTTCTCATTTATGTGTTTATTGGCAATACAAGAATGGTAAGTAAATTATGATATTTGTCAATCAGAGTAGATATTTTATTAGGGTTGGCCTTAGGGCTCTTTTCTATCATTTTTTGGTGAAATATGGGCCAGTCCAGATATCATTTGTCAAAATCACATGTAAATTTTACTAACAAATCAAAATTAGGGCCAGTTCATATTCATAATCTACTCATTGAGAATGAGAGGACCAAATTGAGTATATGCAACCCTACTCAGATATCTAAAATCTTGTTCAAGGAGATAATTGGCTTTTTTGGCTAGGGTACCCCTGTACTTAGCTCCATCTCTATAGTATGCAAAGATGTATTGTAATTGGTGTATGGTGTCAGTGTACATTGACCCAGTATCTCTCTCATTACAAAATAGCATGTGGAGTTTTTTCCCTTTTTAAAATTTTGAAAAGGAAATCCAGAATTATGGGAGAGTACTGAATCCATCAGAAATAACTAATAATCACTTCTCCAGATCTGGAGATAATTAGCTCAGTGGAATAGACATAAATTTCCTGATACAGCTACAGCTCGAAGTTCCAGAAGGAACAATAGAAATCCACTGTACGTGGCTTCATTTCTAAACCAGAACTACTGTATGCCACCCAACCATTTCCAATTTTTTACTTAATGGCTTTGAAAATAATGGCTCTTTTTGCAAACCCAATATTGCTTCACTTAATAAATTCAAACCAGAGACTGTGGAACAAAAAATGTAGTTTGCCTATGTGACCTGTAGGATGGATCCTGGTTGCCTCAAATTTTGCAACAAGCAAACATCTGGAGGGTATTGAGATTCTTTGCTGCCTAACTTGGCATAATCTCATTACTTGATGAAGTATTGCCAGTTCAAACTGTATCAGATTTTTGCATCACACCAAGAAATATTGGTGTTCGTGGGATCAATCAACAGGATACAACAATGTTTTTAAATCATTAAGTGCAACAACGATTCTAGAAAAAATTTGGAAGTAATCAATCACATTTTTGCATCAGAATTATACTTTCATTTGACATTTAGTTGATGGAAAATTCCAGTATTCCTTTGGGTGGGGACAACATTGATCTTGATGAATTGTTATCAGGGGAGTACAGAATTCTAGTGATCCTATTACCACCTAGGATGCCAGAACAGAATCCCATTAAGTTTTTGTGGAATACTCTGGTTGGTGTAAATAATAAATTTGACCTCTTGTTTGTGGATTCTCTTGGGAATATTAATCTGACAAACTTTCTCATTTAAAAATGCAAAGTTTTACTCATTATAAGGTAGCTTGTTTTTATAATAAATTTGAATCTAAAGTTTGAATTTAGCTTCACTTATTTTTTAATTTTTATTTGCATTAACTTCAGTAAAGTTACTGAATATTTTTATTCATTTCAATGGATTGGATATTGTATGTAATGCAATGTTCAACCAATTAAATGGTAGACAATTAAATGCATATTATTGTTCTGAAACTTCTAAAGTCTAGAAAAAATGAAAAAGATCAATGCTGCTTCAGTTAGAACTGATCTTGTCTGTAAAAGAAGCATTGCCTGTAGAACCACTAAATTAGTTCAATGTGGCTGTGTTGCCACTACCAGCCACGCTCTCTGTGTGATACTTGCACCAATTGTATTATGCCAATGATACATGTACCACTTACTTCCACCTGCCATCAATCACATCAGATTGGACATTCTCTAAACCAACCCCAACACCACCATAAATGTACCAGATGGTGCATTCCTCACACCTGATCCATCACCAATCAAACTGTATGGTACTTTCATAGCCACATGCTGCTGTTGTCACCACCAAACACATTAGATGGTGCAACCAAAGACCTCTGATTGAACCAGATAGTGCATTCACTAAAACCACTCCACTGCTGATCTCATCAGATGGTGCAGCCACAAGACTGGCTTCTTCACCAACCACACCAGATTGTGCATCCACAAGGCTGCTGGTACTACTGACCATTCCCATTGCAGTCATATTGCTGCCATTTTCACCCAAGACCATTGTTCTCACATTGCTGTCATTTTCATCTGAGCACATTGTGGTATCAAAATTCCAGTTACCACTCATGCCAATTGTATTGATAAAATTGCTGTTGCCACCAGTGTTCATTTTAGCAGCAAAAACTCTTGTATTGACAATTCTGTTTTGCAGCTACAGACCGAAGAGTTACAATTTCCATCCATATCATATTCATGTCTCTGCTGTGACTGTTATGGTAGCAGCATTAATTTTTGTTGACTATGCAGTGGTGTTTAGCTTTTGTAGAGTCAACTGATGCTGTTGTGACACAAAATTTTGTTGACCCTGTTGTTGTTGCTGTGAAACAACAATATGAGTTAGTTCATATTGTTACTATGGTGCCATGTAGGTATTCTGTGCTGGATATTGATGTGATAGCACATAATTTTACCCAAACTATGATGGAATATTTTGGGTAAACTGCTGTTGGGTAGCAAATTTATTTTGATGTTGCTGTAGATCAATTTGATATTGCTATTACTGAAGTGGCATTTGGTATTGTTGATGCTGTAGTGATATTTGTTATTAATGATACAGATGTGGATTTGTTTGGTATTGTTATTGAATGTGTTGGTCACTTTTAACATTCAAGAAGAAACATAAAAGTGATGAGTCAATTATCAGCAAAAAAGAAAAATTACTTCATTATTGACTTACCAACAATCAAACAATAGAATCGTGTTGGAAATATCCATTTCATACTCTCCTTGTATGGTCAAATCGGAAGTGATTATTTACTTCATCAGTGTCTTCATTGCTGTAGTCACCTGATTCTTTTTTTGGCATGTTTTCTCTTTCTTTTGTCTAGCATCTTCAAATTGAGTCTTTGCCTAGCTACATGCTCCTCCAGTTTCATTTTTTGCATTTATTTCAAACAGTTGCTCTTCTTCCTCAAAGATCTCACAACTACCATTGCCACTTCCATTGCTGTTGTCATTTCCAGCTGTCCCAACAGATGCACCCACATATTTGGTGTGAAGTTTGTTGCATTTTTCAGAATTTTTATTTGTTGCCTTGAAAATTTCTTCTAATTATCTTACCTTGAATCCTTCAGCTTTTTTGTCTAGAACCTCAAAATTTTTCTCCAGTTTCTCATCCTCAACAAGTTCCTCCTTATAAGGTTTATCTTTCTCTTACCTCAATTGGTTCAGTTCCCTAGTCTTTCAATATCTAGCTGCTGTCACTTCCTTCCCCAGTCTAGTGAATTCTTTCTCAACCCTATTGATGGTTGCTCTGTGTTCTCTCTTTGGCTGCTCAATTTCCTTTTTATGTACCACCTTCAAATCTGCTACTTGCTTGCTTTTGAATATTCCCCACATAATTCATTCCAATGCTTCCCACCACACTTGCTGGATACATTATTTGTTGAGTTTTGATGCTGCAGCTTTGCAATCTTAAGTTGGAGTGCAGTATTTTCATTTTGGGGTTGAGCGATCTTGGAAGATTTTTGCTGAGTAAAACAAACTGTATATTCATGTGGACTTGATTCTTTTCACTGTTGACTTGAGTTTTGTATGGAGAGTCACTACTTCTCCATACAATGTGATAGCTTGTTACAAAGCATATTCTGTGCTCTATGTCTTTCATTTTTGAAAGCCTGGTCAAAATTAATCATACTATTTCCCTTTGTGCCTGAAAAGAAGCCTGGGTTTTCCTCTATTTTCTTTTGATTTGGTTCATTTAGAGGATGAGAAGGAAAATCTGGAGGCTGTGACTAAAGTTTGATGGTGAATTCCATGATGTTGGTGATTTTTGGCACTTTGTCCGGTACAGATAAAACTTTGTCTGACTCTATTTCATCACCATTGTTCTCATTGTTGAATTGTTGATGGATTTGAAGGGATCACATTTATCATTGCTAGTGTTCAATAAATTTGAATTTAGGTTTTGATTGTTTTTGTCATTGTTGTTTGGTTAATTGATTAGACCATCAGTGGCAGAAGATGACTCTAAAACATCAGTATTTGCCACACCTCCAGAGTGGAAGACAAGAAGGGGGAGAGGCTGGCACATATCCATGTGAGTCTAGTGAATCTAGAAACAATAGGTTGGATGGTGAACTTTCATCAAGTTTCATATTTGAAAGGGGGAACCTGTCAATGATTTTTAAATGTAAAAGTGCTTAGTTACTGGATGGAGAGTTGACCTAGAAGCTTGTGTGATTGTCAGCAGTTGGAAATCATCAGCTAAAGAGCTTTTACTGAATAAATGTTGGCGATGACATAATTTTGGAGCAGCATTGGCAGGTGAGTAAAGATTTTGAAATAGAAGTTCAGATAAGTCATGAGATCAGATTTCATTGCATTGAATTAAACATGTAAGTTTTGTATACTCCTACTACAGTGGTGAAAATGGACAGGTCATATCATCTAATGCATCTAAAAAATAATAATGGAAAACAAAGAGTGAATATAACCTTAACTAGAACTTGTTCTGTACATTATAATGGTAATTGACAGATAGATACAAATAAGTTTAAATATTCATTTGAAATAATGTGCTTAGTACTAGTATAGGTAAGATTTTCAGCTCCAAACCCATATCCCAAGGTCTCTTCCTGGACTGGAAAATATTTTGACAATAGTCATGCTACCTGTCCAAGATTCAATGGAAACCTAATTATAACCCAATTTTTTGCTATGTTATTGTTTTTTTTCCTTTTTTGAACAATTTGATGTGAATCTTTAATGCAACAATTGAAATTTAATATTATTGGTTCAGCACATGATTTTTTCTCAAAACGTGGGGCTGGGTTGTTCTGCAGTCTTGTGGCTAGGGAAAGATTGGTTTCATTTTAGTGAAAAAATGGTCAGATATTTCTAGTCAAAGTTCTGGTCTCATTGTGTTCCAGTATTTGAAAGCTGTCCTAAATAAAATCAAATGTTCTCCTGCTTACTACTTACTCAAAGTACTAGAGTTACCCCTTCTAAGTGCTACAAACTAGAACCACTGCCAAACACCTACTACTACTACTTATGTAACTTAATCAAGATGTAAGTCATTCTCTAAAATATATGATAGGGGCTTATTCCCAAGGGGTAATGAGATGGCATGGTAAGATGAATGATTGGGGGATCACCTGTCCCTTAGCTTAGGGAGCTGACCAGGACAAGGTCCTAAAACATTTACACAAAACAAGTGAGAAAGTATAGCAAATGTGCC
>JALLOT010001673.1:0-20676 GCA_036939595.1 Thalassiosira livingstoniorum | reverse complement strand
TCTGAAGCTAAATAGCTATC
Organism: Thalassiosira livingstoniorum; assembly: GCA_036939595.1. Taxonomy (NCBI): domain Eukaryota; phylum Bacillariophyta; class Thalassiosirophyceae; order Thalassiosirales; family Thalassiosiraceae; genus Thalassiosira; species Thalassiosira livingstoniorum. The sequence continues at coordinate 20,656 of JALLOT010001673.1, read as the reverse complement.
TCGGACAAGTGCCTATGCCATTCAGCTTCCAGTGTTTACTTGGATTTTCTTGATTTTCTTGATGAGAGTCCTCAAGGCTGTTGCAAGCCTCACGTCCCATTTGCAATAGTGCATTATGATCATTGCCCACATCCCATGTATTTAGGTCACATGATCATTTTTGCTTTTTGGGGCACCAGTTTGCTGTAAAGCTTAAAGTACTTTGCACAAAAAAATGTGACAAAAAAGAAAAAAAATCACAAGGCTGCACAAAAGGAGAATAGGGCTACAACAAATAAAAAGAGTTTAAAATATAAAAAAAACTCAAACATTTGAGATGAAATATCAATATGGTTAAAAATTCCTATCCTTACTACTGACTACAGCCAACCTTGTTCATTTAATGGGGAAACCTCACGCATAGAACAGGTACCAATTCATATTTATACTTTCTGACCATACACCATTCTGCCTGTTAAATGATACCATGCAAAAATCATATGATTTTTCAAACGGGAATTCAACATTTAACTGTTTATGTATGTAATATTCATATTCAAAAAAAGACACAATCACTTTTTATTACTCAAGATATATGTCCTGGTTCTGAGTGACCACAGCTGTAGTGCATAGAACTCACTCCATTTCATTATTCTTAGGTTTAGGACAAAGGGCTTCTGTACCTTTCCAAGTAATTCCAAATATGGTGCAATCCTCGTGATCTGTTTGCTGGAGTCAACCATGAACATATTGCTCACACCTCATGTTTCATTCAACTACCAATTCGCAAATCAAGTGCCAGGAAAGCCATTTTTACAGCCCCACAAATGTCTTCAATTGAGAATAGACAGTAGTGCATTTCAATGACTTTCTTGTTGGCAAGAGAATGGCCATATTAACATTTGTGATGAGAGTGAGGATACTCACATTGTATTAACTTCCCAATGTGGCACTGGATATTTCAAATTTGATATACTGCGTCCAATCGGATGATGGCAGATATTGCAATTAGTATACTGACTGTGCAGTAATATTTGTGGTAAGCGAGGTTAATGTAGTCTCAGTTGAATTCTCTATTTTTCAATTGGAGTCATGAATTGACGAAGAGGGTTCAAAGTAAGAACATTTGTTCTTTCCTGGGTCAATACTGGGAAAATAAAGTATGAAAAAGAGGTAACTTTGCAAGCAGTCTTTTTGTGATAACTGATTTTATGGTCTAACAATTGATTTAGCTTTTTACTACTTATTTACCAATAAAACACAGAGAGGTCGAAAAGGGCGTAGCTGGCTCTTTGTGAACATATTATTTGCGAGCCTCTCACGACCTAGCTACCTGTTTTGAACTTTGCCCGCCATTTCAAATGAATTCTCCAAGAAAACACACACTAATTCGAATTAAAAGCATGAAACACAAATGAATATTCCTGGCGTTTCCGTGAGATTATTTGGACTCCGCCATCATTGTAAATTATGCCCATAAGGAGAACTAGACGTACTCAAACGAGTCGCTACAGTGGAAGCCACACCCATGGCAGCCAAAGTCGATCCTGCCGTACCTCTACCGGTGGCCAATCCTCCATTTTCATCATAAAAGTCCCTACCACGATCTAACCTTCGCTCAGCCTCATCGTCTTGAGAGTAAATAGAGGATATTTGAGAATCGTCCTCTCCTCCCTCCTGGTTATGTCTGACATTGTCATTATCCATGGCATATGCATCTTTATTCAAAGAATTTGCCTCCAAATCTTCCAAATGCTCCAAATTGTTCTGAGAACTCTTCCTTGCTGATCTACCGGGACTTCCCCAACGAGGTAAATGAGGCATGTTCCGCATGGGTGACGGTGTAGGAGAGGCCAATGCTGCCAAGTCCCTCTCAACTGTGCTACTTCTCTGTAGAAGGGAGGTGGGTAAAGTATGTACAGTTACTAAAAAATTATTACTCATGCGTAGAACCTACGTTGGATCTCCTAGTACTCCTAGGTTTTTCACGGGCCATCTAGGGCATTCATTGTGCTTGGCTGGTGCAGGTAGTCCTCAGTTCATGGGACATCCTATGCCATTTCCGCCGTGGCACAGTGTTGGCTTCATATTTGATGAAGTTCTTCATCGTCATTGTCTTGATTCTTTCCGTCGGTTCTTCCATCGTGAACACCATCACCTCTCTCGCCATCTTGGAGTTTTTCTGGTTCAGCCATCCGCTGTCTACTCCTGTAGAGCTAGTACTGAGTCTACTGGATCGAAGGTATTGGCGTCACCTCCATTGCCATCGCCGCCACCGTCTTGCTGGAATTCTTCTCCCCCGCCCTCATTGACTAGAACTGGTTTACCACCGTTAATCGCTACCATCATGCCGACAGAACATACTGTCCCGTCGGTGGAGACTGACCCGGTGGCAGATGTTACATCTCCCTCTCCTACGGCTCCTACTATCGTCGTCGACACAAGTGGTCGTTCGTGGAAAAGGGTTAAAGATGGAGTGGGGAGTAGTGAACCGAAACCGCCTGGGATTACATTTAAAACTACTCCAACGAAAAAGACTGAGGGCAGCAATAAACGTTGCCATGTGGACAGCCCATCGTCGTCTCCACAAGTAGCAGGCTCTACGAATCGCACTCTGTTTGTTGAGGACCAAGGGATGGAGGATGCTGCTGCCGGCTCGATTACCTCCCCCTCAGCTCGTTCATCTAATCGTTACAACCTCCGTGCTGATTTTTCATATCCTGTGAAGATCAAGATTAAACAATCGTCTTCGGTAAAGTCTGAAACCTCGCTGGCCAAGGCAGCAGCTAAGTCGATCAACCGTGTGGACGTTGAACCCCATGAGTCAACTGGAGTGAGGACTGACTCGGTGGTTGATCCAACAAAAGATAAAGAAAAGCCACCTTTAGCGTCTCAATCGAATGAGAAAATAGAGGCTGAAATGCCAGCTAAGCCACTGGCTTCGAATTCGGAGAATAAACAGCTGATTGGTTCGGGGGGCACCATTTCCCTCAATGGTATTATGGCAGAAGAGGTTGTGGGCGGTGGTACTCCTTTTATTCCACCGGTGAATCCGACTGAGACGGAAGGATGGGAGAAGGTATCTACTTCTCCTCCCTCTACGGCTGTGGCAGCTTTATCCATTAAAGAACAATCAAATGCTTCGGTGGCAGCTGGTGTAAAAAATTGTGATGGGAGTACTCAGGGGTCGAAAGCTTCGGTGAAGGGTGATAGTGATGAAATTGGTGACCTTGGTCCATTGGTTGACCGTGCGGGTCGTTCAGAGGTGTCTGATCTATTTGAGGGCGTGGGCAATAACGTGGCTAAACCTTCCGGCGGCTCTCCATCTCTTTCAGAGTCTAAGGACAATATTGGAGCTGTGGATTCATTGTCCTCTGGAGGGTCAAGGCCTTCTTGCCCTGGTGATGGTGGTTCCTCTGAGAAAGAAGGAATGCCATTGTCTTCTGTGACAGATGATATGATCAATGATAAAATATCTGGAAATAAATCAGGAGGTATGGTGCCACCCCAGTCGACTGCCAACGATTTGAATGGAGCTACTGGAAATACTGAGTCGAAGATGGCGGATACGTCGGGTGACGTTGCGGCGTCACCTTCTTTAATTGATTCTGCTTCCATTCCACATATGGAAACGAACACGTCCCAGCCCAAAGACAAAACCACTACTGCTGAGGGTGAGGCTTCTCCAAACCTTTCATCTGCTGCGAGTATTTCGGTGGAGCAGTCAGAACTGGAAGCCTTTGTTGCTAAACTGGATGAGGAAATAGAGGCCAAACAGAAGGAGTTGCAGCGTGTTTTGGACCAAGGTAATAAACAGAATGTGTCAGAGACATCACCTGCAAATGTGGAACGCAGTGTCCTGGACCCTACTCCCCCAGAGGAGATTGAAAGGGAAAAGGCTCATCTTGAGCGCCTCGAAAATACTGCGGCTCGGCTCCATGCGGATAATGAGGAATCACGTCGTCAGAAAGCTCTTGAGAAAAAGAAGGCTGCACTTTCTTCCAATCGATATGCCAAGCTAAGTTCTGATGAGGATAGTGATGATGATAGTGAGGAATGGGAGGATTACGACTCAGATGACGAAGCCTTTGATCAACTAAACTCGATGAAGGTCGATGATAGTGCTTCCTTATCTGGCTTCAAGCGTCCACGGGTCAAGGGTAGGAAGAGTGCTAGGGTGGGAAAGAAGATTAAGTCCAAAAGGCCCACACTGAGTCAACGTCTGGCCACTGAGAAACAAACCATTAAATCGAATCGTAAGCGTGATCACAGCAAGTCGAAGGGTCGTGGCAATCGCTCTTCCTCTGACATGGTTGATACAGGGATGGACCCATTCTCTATGTCCCATGTCTCTCCTCTGGGCTCCTCATCCAATGTGTTGAGATCGGACTTATTTGGTGGGATGAGGGAATCAATTGCAGCGGATGGCAGTAAGAAGGGTGATATCACCATGGAGGAGACATCAGGGACAGTGGGTACCGATGGCATCTCTGCTGGTGGCATTAAGGACTCGTCTCTGTCCGGGGGTGTTGGACTCACTTCAAATTCGACGTCGACTGAGGCAGTGCTTGGCTCTGGTGCTGGAATTGGATCCATCTCTGGAGCTAAGAATGCCTATGTTGCTCCAGATGGTTTGGCCTTTGAAAGTCATGGTGGCAGTAGTGGAAATGCTGGTGGTCCACATCCATCTGGGCGATCATCGACTTGTCATGGATCAACCGATGGTGCTGGAACTACTGATATTGACATGGGTGGACAGGGTGAATCCAGCCAGCCTGGAGGTAGGAAATCCCCTCCTCCAGATGGTTCCAAAATGCAGGTCGAATTCAATCAGCAGGATCGTATTCATGTCATCCATGATACTACTGAACCTGAGTACGATAGTGAAGAGGAGAAAGCATACCAACAAAGCTTGAACTCTTCTCCTCCCTCTCATCATAAGATTCCTCCAGCCCTGTCAAATCCCTCGTCATCGGCTTCCACTAGTCTTCATTGCTCTCAAGCCAGTCCTTCCAAACTGAATGTGGCTGCTGCTCCCTTCTCTCCATCGAATGTGTCTACTTCTACCGGTGTTGATTTATCCAAAGCTCTTTCTCCTCATCAGTCAAAAGCTTCGCCCTCCTCTTCTCTCAAGACGCCAAAATATGGCAAGGCACAGTTTGACAAAACAAACTCAGCACAATACGAGGAAGAAGATGTTCAAGTCACATCGCGTTTTAAAAATGAGCGTCCTCTTCGTGATGGAGATCCCTTCACCATGATCACCCTTACCATCCAGCCACCAAAGGATAAAGAAGCAGATATTGTGTCTCATGTGATGGAAGGATGGAGGACATACGTCGAATGTATGCAGAAAGTGGACTCTTCCGTTGCTATTCCACCTATCTATGATGGTGAATCTGGGCTTCCTCGTATTACCTCAACTGATCCGTCGAAATTTCCATTGGCCTTTGAGAAAGCAGAAGCTTACGTCGAGGTACCTTATGTGTGGGCAATGTACAAAGCTTGGGGAACTGATAAAGAGGGTAATCCCAAGCCTCAACCCCAAGCCTATTTGAATTTCTACTTCTCTTCCCGTTTCCACCCTGATCACGTCCTTCAGATCTCCAATATTATTGCTAGCCCTCACGCAGTGTCTGCCAAGCGTAAGGCAATGGAGTCGGTTGGTACCTCGGTGGGTTATCATATCTGTGCGGCGTCTGTGGATCTGTGTCCCAAGGGTTTAGAGGCTCTGCTTCGTGAAGGGTTTACCAAAATGGAGGTCAAGCTTCAATCTAAAGGAATCAATAAGAAGTGGTTTGGCATGGACTTTCCTCCATTTATAGTTCACTACCAGGGCCAACGTCAGCTCAAGTTGTCGGAAACTTCCAAAGATGTTCTGCAGTATTTGGATGGGGGAGACTATGACGATCACTTGAAGAAGTGGGCAGGAATTGAATTCTCGAATAATGACAAGACTCGAATTCGTCCAGTAGTTGAAAAGCTCAATGAGACTGGGTGGCTTGCTAAGTTTATTGGCCGTCGTGCGCACATCGTGGAAGTTCCTACTGGAAATATCTCTGAAGCTAAGAAGGTTGTCTATTCAAAAAAGCAAATTATCCATCGCAATTATAATCATCTTGTGACATCGGTTGAAGTTCCATTCATTACCAGTCTGGATTATACGGTTAAAGTTAGGATGGCCGACCCAAATACACCCCCTCCCTTCAAATATACTTCCATTAGGAAAGAGCTTCTGAATCTCCAGCTTCCTGACACACGTCAATTAATCGACAGCATCGTCCCCATCAACGAAGGTCCCAATGCTGGAATGCACACCCTTTCCTTCCCTAACACTTTGGCTCATCTGGCCATGGTCTCATTGTTTGTTCCATTCATTGTGCAGTGGTTTAGCCACTATCTTGTGGTTGTGCGTGGCTACAGTATTCAATGCAAGGATGATCTCATGAAATCATTCGATATTGATGAAAGGAAGCTTGCCGATGAATCGACCTTTGACCCTCAAACATGGGAATGCAAGTACAAGTTTGCTACGAAAGAGTCCAAGTTCATCACAGATGCTGTAGCAGCAGGTCTCTTGCCTGAACAACCTGCTGAGGGCTCCACTTCCCTACGATTTAAACATGGCAAACAACGGTTTGATACTACGGAGATGGAAAAGTTGGCTGAGCGGATGAACTTTAAACGTGCAGTTGAGCAACTCAAAGAAGTGGATGAGGTTGATGATTCAAATACGGTGGCAACGGGGACTAGTCAGACCAATGGACAGGAGTCTCTTCGGTCAGTTACGACTGAGCAGTTTGCCCTTCATGCAAGGGATAATCGTCTTGCTGAATTGGNAGGAGTCTCTTCGGTCAGTTACGACTGAGCAGTTTGCCCTTCATGCAAGGGATAATCGTCTTGCTGAATTGGCCTCGGCGGAACAGTCTAAAGTCATTTCTGTTCCCGACTCTCACGGAGTATCAGGTGGTGATGACATGTCAGTCGGCTCTAACGTGTCTGGCATGTCCGTGGATTCAAGTTTTGGATTAATGTCGGCACGGGATCAAGCCCTGGCTGCAGCTCAGGCAAAGGAGGCGGCAGAGAAGCTTCGCCTCGAGAATGAGGCAATGGTGAAAGAGCTGGCTGAGCTCCGTCTGCTGAAGGCTCGTATGAGCAGTGCTTCTGGTGCTGACGGGGGTGGATCTAGTGGTGATGGGGGTGGGGGTTCTCGTGACGGTGGCCATTAAGGCACGTCATGAGAAATGAATCACAGTGATGGGATCCTGGATGGGGGCACGTTTCAGGATCCGAGGTCTAGTGCCCAATTGGGGGGAACTAGAGGCGAAGGGGTCGCCTCTTTGAGATCTATTCGATCTCAACAACGTGCTGGAAGGTTTCGTGCTAACCAGCACAGTCAACGTCTTCATAATCTTCATAAATCAACCAGAAAATTTCTACACAAGAACAAGCCTACCTTTCAACAACTTTTGTCAGCGGTAAAGAAAGAGCAAACTACTCCTAAACAACGTACTACAGATCAGCTAAAGGCAACAGCGCAGGAACTACTTCAGACAAGGAAGGCAGAGGAACTCAAAGTGAAGGCACAGCTTCAGGAATTAGCAAAGGATGCCCTTGGTTGGGTACCACCCCAAAAACCTGACGATGTTATTCGTATTCTATTTGAGAACCGCAACAGCCTTGGGATCTTTAACTCTATGTGGAAAGTCAAGAAGATCAATGACCTAATCTCTCAATTTCAGGCAGATGGAGTCTTCTCCAATGAGGACCAAATCAACTGGACGATGGTTGATCATGATATGCGTCCTCAAGAACTCTTTCAGCCTGGNCTCCAATGAGGACCAAATCAACTGGACGATGGTTGATCATGATATGCGTCCTCAAGAACTCTTTCAGCCTGGTAAACAGAAACGGTGTATTGAAGCCCATAACATTCACGAATCATTTGAACGGAGTCAGCCGGGTGGTACCTCGGCTATGGTATTTAATCGTCTCACTTCTTTTGTCTCTGAGATGGGTGTGGATCCAACGGGCCTTGGCCGATGGTCATGGGTAAAGGTGGGATTTGGTGGGTACAACACAGTCTTGGTCACGGCGTATCAGCCTGTCCGTCCTGCCACAGCCTCTCGCTGTTCCAAGAAACGCAAACGTCGTCTGAAGTGCTCAACGGTTTGGCATCAACATCGGAGATATTTCCTCAAAAAAGGGGAATTTAGATGCCCACGAACACTGTGGTTTCTCGATCTGGTTCAACAGCTTGTAGAGTGGCGAAGTTCAGACTTTAATGTCTTGTTGATGACGGATGCCAATGAAGATATTTATACGGGTCGACTGGCTAAACGTCTTCAGGAGGACGATCTCCTGATGACTGAGCTCTGCATGTCATTCCATGGAGTTCCAGCTCCGGCATCCCATATTAGGGGTAAACGGGCCATCAAGGGTGTTTTCAAGAGTCCAGGTTTAGTCTGTATGAACTACATGATCTGCCAACATGGGCGGGGAGTTGGGGATCACCGACTCCATGTTGTTGACTTGTGTGCCTTTTCTACTTTGGGGACGCCCTATCCTACACTTGGTGCTGTTGAGTCCAGAAAACTAACTTGCAAATGTCCCAGGGTGGTGGTCAAATACAATAGGGTTCTTAAGCAACTTGCCCTTCGTCATAGACTTTTTGACAAGACAGTACATCTGGATGCTGAGGCTGACCGTCTGGAAGCTGGTCAAATAACAGAGGCTGAATTTCAACTGTCGATGAGCAAGTGGGACAATCAGCTCAAGGACTTCATGCTGTGTGCTGAGGACAAGTCAAACAAATTCTTTGATTGCAAGTTGGACTATAGTCCTGAGATAGGAATTTGGCTGCAAAGGAGGAGACTGTATACATTGATGGAAACCTATCATGATGGAAAGATGAGGGACTCTCGGAACTTTCGTCGGGCCTGCCGTAAAGNATACATTGATGGAAACCTATCATGATGGAAAGATGAGGGACTCTCGGAACTTTCGTCGGGCCTGCCGTAAAGCTCTTATCGATCCTCCAAACCTCATTACTCCACAACAACGTGTCACGCTGCTTGCATCAGTGAATGCAAAGATTGAATCTCTTCGCAAAGAAGCTCCTCGTCTCCGTCGAGCTCACCTACACGATAGGCTAAAGGACGCCAGAGAAAGGAGTGATCAAAAAGCGGTTAACGCCATAGTCTCCATTCTCAAATCAGAGAGCACTAAGAAGACCTTCCGCAATATTAAATGTACAACTAATCCAAGGACGAGTGGTGCTATGGGTGCCCTTCAAGTGATGGAAGAGGGCATGGAACATTCCACGATGTTTCATGATAAACAAAACCTCTGTCGTCACGCATCTTCTGAGCTCGATGAGCGGTTTCGCTTGGCATATTCGGCTCCTATTTTTCAGGAGGCTATCTTTGATGATGTTGGATACTGTGGCAACACTGACGCCACTATAGCGATCCTCAGGGGCGAGTATACCTTCCCACCGGACACAGATATTTATACACGAACACTTTGTGAACGTGCTGCTGCTAAATATGCCACCATGTCCGCTCACGAGACCTCAATCTTTGTCACAACAGATGACTTTATCTTCTATTGGAAGACTCAGGATGAACGGGTGAAATCCAGTCCCTCCCGCCTTCATATGAGCCACTACCGTGCTGCATCATCAGATAGGCACAATGCATCACTACATGCCTGGAAACTTTCCATTTGTGCTCGCACGGGTGTGCCTTTGGAAAGATGGGGATTTGGCATCACTGTTCTGTTAGAGAAAATTTTTGGAGCTGTTCTCATGGAAGATATGCGTGCTATTTGCCTCTTTGAAGCTGATGCAAACTGGTGGACCAAATTGGTGTTTGCCCGCCGTATGATGGATGCTGCAGTGTCCCAAGGTGCCATCCCAGAGGAGCAATTTGCCAGGAAAGGGCGACGCACTGAAGATGGGAGTATTTGCACAATTCTTTTTAGTGACATTGTTCGAACACAACATCACCCGGCATCGATTTCTAAGTGTGACCTGGGACAAGCTTACGATAGAGTGGCACACCCTATTCANACAACATCACCCGGCATCGATTTCTAAGTGTGACCTGGGACAAGCTTACGATAGAGTGGCACACCCTATTCAGAGCATTGCGTGCCAGGCATTTGGTGTTCCTGCAAAAGCGGTGGCAATGTGGCTTCTCATTATGCAGTCTATGGCCTTTTATATCAGTACGGCCTACGGTCTGTCAGATGAACCGTATGGAGGAACTGCGTCCAATCCTACAATGGGTGATGGGCAAGGAAGTGGTTTTGCTCCTCCTGCATTTAACTGCCTCAGTGCTTTGATGATAGAAGCATATAAAGTTTTGGGTCATGGTGCTCGGTTGGCGTCAGCTTGGAGTGGAGTCCTACTCTGGATGGCAGCTGTAATATTTGTTGACGATACTGACCTCCTCCACTGGGCTCCTACGTATGACACTCCCAAGGAAGCCTTTCTTAGAAGGATCCAAACTGCCATTAATGATTGGGGGCGCCTCGTTCAGGCTACTGGTGGAATCCTCAAGAAGAAGAAGTGTAATGCCTATCTTATGCTCTGGAAATTTCGGAGAGGGATCGCCAAGCTTCAGACTCCAAAGGAGATGGGTGACCCTCAATTGACCATCCCTCAACCTGATGGATCCGAGGTTGAAATTCCACTTCTTCCCTGTACACAAGCGACTAAAGGTCTTGGGATTTTTTCCAGTCCTGACGGGGACTTTACCACACATGTGGAGGAACGTATTGTAAAGAATGGCTTGGGTTGGGCAGACAAACTGGCCCTGCGCCCTCTTCCACGCATGCATGCGTGGATCAGTCTCAAGTCACAGCTTACTCCCTCTATGTGCTATGGGATTGGAGTGATTTCACACCCGATGGAAAAGATGGAGAAAGCATATGGGAGAGTGTACTTTAAGCTTCTCCNGGATTGGAGTGATTTCACACCCGATGGAAAAGATGGAGAAAGCATATGGGAGAGTGTACTTTAAGCTTCTCCCGTTCTTGGGGATGAATAGGAACATTCGTAAGGAATTTCGGACACTCCCAAAGAAGTTTCATGGGGTGGGTCTCCCGAACTTGAATATCGAGTGTGTCTGCGCTAAACTTGATCTCCTTCTTCGCCACTGGAGTATGCCTGATGCAGTGGGATCGTTTCTTCAGCATGCTTTCGAGGTTCTTCAACTGGAGACAGGGTTGTCTGGCAACTTGCTTTCCATGCCATTCTCTAAATATGGCTTCTTGGCGACGCAGACATGGTTTCAACATCTATGGTCCCTTCTGTCTAGTTTTGAGCTAACAATAGAGATGGAATCATCTGCTTCGCTCCCACTGTGCCGTGAGCATGACAAGTCGATTATGCAACTTTTGGTTGACAGTGGGAACTTCTCTGAGAAGTCACTCCTTGCTATCAATAGGGTTCGAAAATTCAAACATCTTTCTTCTCTTTCCGACCTGGTGCTGATGGACGGGAAAACGTGTGATGAACGGGTCTTCACTCGGCATCAATTTGATAGTTCATGGAACTTTTCCTATGAGAAACCCACGGCTAATGACTTTAAACAATGGAATGGTGCTGTTCGGACGCTCTTTCAATCNCTTTTCCTATGAGAAACCCACGGCTAATGACTTTAAACAATGGAATGGTGCTGTTCGGACGCTCTTTCAATCGACCTTGACGCTTCCACACCCACTTGGAGCATATACTACTCTCCCACACCTGTCTGCTGACTGGAAATATTCACCAATTCTGGATGAGTTGTATTATTGTATCTCTGCCTCCACTGTGGTTGTGTACTCCCGTCAAAAGTCTCACTACAATCTTCGTCATCATGAGACTTATCATCTATCTCATCAGGATGTGTTGGTCGCTACTGATTGCGTCTTTGCTAGCACCACTATGATTGACGCTCAAACAGTTATGCTACACTCGACCGCTAAAATCCCTATGGCCATCAAGTCTGATTTCTCTTTTTGGGCTATGATTCAGTCTTTTTCCAATCAATCATTGTTTCGGGAATTTCATTGTGATGGTGATGGGTCGTGGATCCTGAATTCCATTCGTAAAGGCTCACTTCTCATCTGCAGTGATGGGTCGTTTATGCCGATGGTGGACAAGCTGGTGTGCTCTGGGGCATTCATTATTCAGTGTTCAGAGTCTGGTCTTTTGGCAAAGGGTGTGGTAGTTGAGAAATCTGACAGCGCTGGCAACTACAGGGGTGAGATTCTAGGCTCGTATATGGCAGCTCTTACGATATATGCTGCAACAATAGGCACTCCCATGGCAGATAAGCCGCTCATTCAATTCGGCTGTGACAATGAAGGTGTGAACTCCCATGGGAATCACCTTCAACGCTCCCTTCCGGCCAAGCAATCTCAGGCCGACCTTCTTCGTGCTTATAAGAATGTTCGCCTTCAAACTAGCCTCAGATCGTCAAATGTTTATGTTGCCAGTCATCAGGATGATGTAGTCCCATGGTGCCATCTCTCTCCTCTTGAAAAGCTCAACTGCCTATGTGACGCCATGGCAAAAGATGCCATCGTGGAGAGTATTTTCACTAACAACTTCATTACAAGCTCATTTCCCTTCGAGAGACTACGTGTGCATTGTCAAGGCCGCAAGTGTTTTTCTAAAACCAAGGACAAAGTGTACGATGTTTGGGGTGCCAAGGTGGCTCGAAAGGTTTTGCATGACAAGAAGATCCTGGATCGTAAACTGTTTGACATCGTTGACTGGGAGGCTTTGGGTTCGGTGACTCATAGTCACGGCCCTGCCTTCAGTGCCTGGATTACGAAACATATCACCCACTGCTGTGGAACAAATAGACACTTGTCTAAGTTTGATAAGTCGGTTAAGAACGTGTGTCCCAGCTGTGGTAGGATAGATGAGTCTACTGCTCACATCCTGCGGTGCCGAGATGAAATGCGGACCAAAATGTTCCACCTCTCGGTTGATGAACTTGACCACTGGTTGGGTTCTACCCGTACCTCCTCTGCTCTGCGTACCACTATTATCCGGTTCCTTCGGGCCCGTGGGACTAAGTCTATGCTATCTTGCGTCCCTCCTTTTAGTGATGTCTCTGCGGTGGCCAGGTCTCAAGACAAATTGGGGTGGGATGCTCTGCTGGAGGGCAGGGTATCTCGTCTCTTTTATCAATCAAGACTGTTGGATGTTGAGGCTCGTCAACTCAAGGGTAGCGCTCGTAAATGGTCTAATCAGCTGGTAGCACGGCTCCTGAAGATCACACATGCACAATGGTGCTTTCGGAATCAATTGGTTCACCATCAAGTCTCTGGACAGAAAAATGTGAAACAACTACAGGAGCTTATTGCCAGAACTAAGGAGCTGGCAATGACTGATCCTATGGACCTTCTAGAGGATCATCGAGACCTCCTCGATGTGGATTTTGACAGTCTCATGGATGGAAATGCTTCCGATTTAGATTTCTGGGTTGCAGAAATGGAATCAGCTAAGGAGGCGGCCATCCATGCTCGCCGTCTTCTTCTGGCGGATCGCCGACGTCTTACGCGCTCGGAAGTAAGGCGCCTACGTGGTGATCTTACTTCCTTTGTCCCTCAACAGGGGGAGATCAGGCGCCGCACTTCTCCAAGGCTTAACCCTTATCAGAGGGTTACTAAGCCTTCGTCATCCAACCCTGATACCCCAAGTGAACCTGAATTACGTTACAAACGGAAAGTCAAGTACAAATAGTAGCATGGGCAGTTGATCAAGTGATGATCAATTCCCTACGCAATGTGTAGATGATACTCTGTATTTATGGCCCTGTTTGCCGTTGCTGTGTGCTTTATGTATGCAAAAGAAAGACAAAAGTTATGCTCTGCCTAGTTTTCTAGTGTAATTTTCTAAGTTGATATTGATATTAAAAATATTGGAGATTGATGAGGCAGACCCATCTTTCGATTTATTGTGAGAATGTTCAAATTTCCATTTAGTGAAAATGAGAGAATTAAAAAGCATACGTAAATTAAAGCAGCTAATTCTTGAGCAACCTTACCACTGACATCACCAGACGCATCACCAGAGCCAATTTCATAGATCATTTCTCTTGAATTCAGATCAAGCAAAATCGAAACAACCACTCCTTTACAAAATGCCTCCTGGCAGTCGAGGTTCTCGGGCTGATAGCATACCAAACATCCTACTGGGTATGATGATTGATACGATTGATTTTCGGTAAGCGTTATCAAATTGAATTTTGGATCTTTTGGGTCAACCAATTTGGCGCTCGATTGTGTTGACTTGTTCGTCAGAGGGACAGTTGTACAAGAAGAAGCAGCAATTGTAAACTCGGCTCCGCTGGAACCAGTTGCTTTCCTCGCTAGTTGCCTCTTTGTGTCAGCTTTGGACAGGGGTGTTGTTGAAGCTGCAGACACCCCAATGGCGTTTGTTCCCGGTTCTGCCGTTTCCTTAGTTTCCATTTCGGGTGAAGATTCGATAGAGATTATATCGATCAAATCAGACGGTTTTGATTCAGGAGCACCAACCTCATTATCATCTTGGGGAAAAGTTGATGATGCCCCATCTGTTTTGCTGCCAACTGAATCACTTGCATCTACCGTGGCAGAATTAAGATTTTTTTCTCTAGCTTTCTCTATTTTTTCTTCTGGCACGTGATGTTCATGCGCCTCGTGCGCCTTGTCACAGGCAACAATCTCATTTCTTTTCTCCCCATCTTGAGAAGAATGCGGGTCAAGGCATTGCTGGTTATTGGATCCGCCAACACCTTTTTTGTCCTTGGACTCATATATTTCCTGAAAGTTCATCATCCATTGAATTCTATCTTTTTTCGTTTTGCCCATATCTGACTCCATCTCCTTCAATCCTCGAATGAGTCGCTTCTCAACTTTGTTCATCTTTGTTTTATTTTCTATCTTTTGTTTTATTTCGTTTGGTAGTTCACAGTAACCTTTGAGTTGTCCCTCCTTGTATCTGGTGATTTGGTTAGTATTCACAAGAGAGAAAGCTTTGTCTTTGTGCTTTGGCTTATATCCATACCAAAAAACCAAGCGGGGGACTTCTTGACCACGTTGCAGCGCCTGGAGAAAAGGGGCACAAAGAAAGAAGGGGGGAAAGATCAGCAAGGGGATTAAGGCATAACTGAAAAAGACATTGAACAATTTACCTCTTGAAAACTGATCCACCATTTCTCTCTAATTGGTCCTGGTTCCACATCAAATGGTCCTACTTCCAATATTGGACACTGGTAACCTCCCATTTTGATGAACCCGCCCATGCGAAATCTTGATATGATATTCCTTGGAATACGACGCATCACAGATTCTTTCATCCTTTCAAATTCTTCTTTGGAGCCACAGTTGAAAGGATTGGGTGGCATTGGTGACAGCGGTGTCTTTTGCTGTGTAACCACTGATTCGGTAATTTCTCCATCTTCTTTCTCTGGTGAGCCGATCATAGCATTGGGTGCAAGAATGGCTCCTGCTTTTGTTACACTTTTTCCTCCATTGCGAAGGTGATCTTCGAAAGCAGATTTGGCGGTAGCACCTGAATTTGAATCAGACTTCTTATCATTCTCAGCGCCAGATTCTATTTGAGTATCCTTTTGGGTCCCTGCTCCCAAACTACTGGCAGCATCCATTTGGAGCTCATGCTCAGGTTCGGGCTGAGATCCATGATCTGGCTCACTCTCAAGTTCACCCTCGGCGGTTGTGCGTGCGTCATCTTTCAACCCGACCTCAGTTCCATGACTTGCAGTGCCATCCCCTTCATTATCAGAACCAAAAAGACTATCATCATCAGAATGGATCCCCTGATCCACTTCCATCTTATCTGCACTCTTGGCTTCAGCTACTGTCTCGGCATCGGGTTCTTTTTCTGATTCAGATGCGAAGAGTGAGTCATCATCTGAATCAGCAGGAGCTTCCTCATTGCTCATATTTTCATCTGCACTGTCATCTTCATCCGTCTGTCCATTTTCAATGTGTGACTGGTCCCCCTTGCTTTTTGCCCTCTTTTCCACAACCTCAGACCCATCTCCTGCCTCAATGACTATTTTGTCATTGGTTTCTTTCGGTTCACTCGGGGCAATGCTGCCCCTCACAATATCTTTTGCAGTTTCCGATTCCCCGTAAGCCCCTGCATCAAAAATGGATTCGTTGTCAACTGCTATTCCAGACGCTTTGGCACCAGAATGGTCAGAGGAATCATTAAGTCCCGCAGGGGCAGATGGCCCGGAGACAGTAGACAATCCAGTTGTCATGCGAGGAATAGGATTCTTCTTTGGTCCGTCGTCTTTCAAACCCTCGACAACATTTCTCTCCTGCTCATCATCTTCCAAACAAAGCAAATCCTTCCACTTGACTGTTAACGAACTTTCTATTTCTTTCAATTTTCGACAAGCTTCTTTGTATTTCTTTTCGTCGTCGCTTTCCTCGTCATCATCCAGCTGCATTGTTGATTGATTCACATCACTTGCATCCCCTGCATCCCCTGCATCCTCTGCATCTCCAGCAGATTTCTCTGCATCCAATTCAACTTCCCCAGAGGCTTCTGCGATAGGCTTATTACTTCTTCCTCCTTCCTCGCCCTCACTGACCTCACTGACACCATCGCCTATTCCATTGCTGGAACTCCCAACATCCTCCATTGCATCTACAGCAGATTTCTCTGCATCCAATTCAAATGCAACCTCCCCAGAGGCTTCTGCAGTAGACTCATTACTTCTCCCTTCTTCCTCGCCCTCACTGACACCATCCCCCATTCCATTGCTCGAACCCTCCACATCCTCCATCTCCATAGGACTCTCACTCATTGGACTCTCACTCCCCCTCCGACTCCCACTGCTCCCACTGCTCTCACTCCCCCCACTCCTGCCACTCCTGTCACTCCTGTCACTCCTCTCACTCCCCCCACACCTCCTTCTCAGCTCCTCACCCTTGGCATCCCAAAACTCCTGCTCCGTCGCAAAATTGACCCTCCACCCCGGACCCTTCAACTGCTTCGCTTTCTCATCGTACGCCAATGCCGCATCGCTGGCAAAGGTGTAGGTGCCAATGGCATGTCGTTTTTTCTCGTGGTGAATGGCCGCGGAATATCGGGTTCCGTGGAAGGTGACTCCAATGTACTTGCAAGATTTGTTAGTTGACTTTTTCTTCCTCCCCTTGATTTGTTTCTTTGTCTTGGATGCATTGCTGGAAGATGGATTAGAATGATTGGATGATACGTCGTGCATATCTTTGTTCTTGTCCTTTTCGCAAGTTTTATTGGCTGTATTGGCATCATTCACTTTATTGTCTTCCTCGATGACAGAATTCAAATTGCTACCACTGCTACTACTGCTACTACCACTCAACAAAAAGCTCTTCTTCGCCTCTTTTCGTCTCGCTTCTTCGTATTCCTCCGTGGAATGAAAATTCAATCTCCCATAGTCCTGGCCCTTCAGCTCCTTTGCCTTTGTATCGTAGGCATGCGCTGCCTCTGCTGCCAGCAAGTGTTGTCCTAAAGGATATACTTTGTTGTTATGGGATATCGATGCCCGAAATTTAGATCCATTTTTGTAGACACCCACGTATTTCAAAGGGGAGGATTGCTGGTCGACAGAAAAATTTTGATCGAGTTGTGTCGCTGCATTTCCATCCAAAGAGAGGCCAGAAACATTTATTTTTGATCCAGCATCGGACTGTTTTGACTCCTCTGTTTGTCCAGTATCCATTGTTGTTCCTGCAGCCATCTCCTCGGATGTAGTTGGTCTCGACGCCAGTGGCTCACGAGCCTCCCCATCCTTCCCATTCTCCTCTGCCGCTCTCGCCGCTCTCACTGCTTCCGTTGTTGCCATTATTGCCGTGGTTGCCGTTGCGGAATCAACCTCTGCTTCCAAAGCAGTCGTTGCTCGTTCGGAAACCAGTCCCGTCACGCCCGTCACGCCCAGCACGGCAGCGACGTTCCTGGCCGTTTTTCCGTTGACCCAGACTGCGGGAGTTGGGTCGGTGGGATCGTTGGAATCGTTGGAATTGTTGGAATCGTTGTAATGGTTGGAATCGTTGGCTGCGGCGGTCGCCTGAGTCGCTTGAGTCGCTTGAGTCGCTTGAGCATTCGATGCAGCATCCGCTGCATCCTTTGTTCGATTTGTTCGACTTGTTCGATTCGATCCGTCGTGAGGAGGATTTGAAGAGTTCAATGAGTTCAACGACTGTGTGAGCGGTAACGGCGGCGCCGACAACCCCAACGACGCCGCCGCCGACGACGACGATGCAGGGGGCACAATGGGAGATAATGGGATGAGCGGGATGGATTTTAGAGTGGGCATGGTTTCGATGTTTTCGAGGGGGATTTGTTGCTACTTCTGGATGATTGTGGCGTGCTGTGGCGGTTGAAGTTGTACATTCGAGGTGGACGGTTTCCTTCTGTCGCCATGATGGTCAGGAATTTATTTTTTTATTGCTGTGTGCTGCTGTTATTATTGTACCTTATTGAAGGAGTACTAAGGTGCCTGCTGGCTGCTGGATGGCGAGAGGAGCGCGCCAAAAAATAATATTAATTGGTTTCTTTGGCGAAATAATTGGCGATTTGCATCGTTTCAACACAACATCTTGAACACATGCACAGCATGAAATAGCATGAAATGCATTCTCTTTCACATCACTGCTACCATCTGTTATCATAGCATCAATGGAAAGACTGCTGAGCATACTTTACATTTTTATGTCCCTTGTTTCTCGCAATTAGTGCTTATGTTTCAATGATAACAAATTGTTGAGTACATGTTGGTGCAAAGATTAATCATTAATATGCAAAAATGGTACCAAGATTTAAAAGTGTAGCTAAAATTAAAAATTAGATCAAATATTTAAACCTGGGTACGAATCAATGATAATATGACAAATATTTAAAATTAATAATTTTTAATAGATGATCATTATGTCATGCTCCACAAATCACAAACATCAATAGCAGAAAAACTTAAACATATACTTTGAATTAAATCATTGTCCAAACATATTCAATTAGATCCTAAGCAGATTCTTCTTGTTGAAGATCTGAAGCAACAGATTAAGTTGAACAATCTTTTTGAGAGAAATAACAAAGAAATGATGGAATTAGTTTTGATGATGCTTTACATATCAATTGAGAATGATAATTTACAAACCATTTCATTATTAATGAGTTTCCACAATAAAAGCTTTCACAATAGCTTCTACTTTTCATGCAATTGCCCTGTCATGCTCATGACATCTTCACTAGCTACAAACCTTCCAGTGAACCCATCAATTTTCTATCTGTCAAGGATTTTAAACTAGTTGATTGCATTGACATGGTGACTGGTATAGAATTTTCTGTCATACTACTAGCTCAATTTGATCCATCACAAGAGAGCTCAAAAGGCAGTAATGTTTGTTTGAATGCGAATGACAGTGGCAGTGTTATAATAGTGGTGGTGGTAGTGTCAAAAATGGAGGTATCAACAAAAATACCAACAACACTTGGGCAACAATTTTAAAAAGGATCATGCTTTACAGATCAATCACATTGACAATTTACAAATCTTTTTAATGAACTGTTTTAGTTTTGCTACAAAAAACTACTTCAATACTTGCCTACTAAAAAGTGCAATAGACTATTATTTAGATTTAAAATCTTTGATTTTTCTTCATGTCATGTATCAGTATCACTTTTTATAGAAGCTTAAATATTGAGTATTTTTGGTTTTATGCAATTACTTGTTATGCTGATGTATACAATCTCAAAGATGAAACCTGGGTTTACTTGATGATAAAAAATCACTTTTTGTTTTTTCAATAGAACTTTTTTGATATCAACCTAAACAACATACAGAATTTCATGAAGATTGATAAGACATGCTCAACCCTATGATCCAATGAAAAAGTCATTTATTGAGATTTAAATTTCCCCAAAGACATATGAGCAGGATTGGGATGTCCCAAAACAAGGAGGTATGATACAATGCTAGTTGTAAATTTTTGATAGACAAATGCAAAAGAAGCCAGATTTTAATTAGTGCCATTGGATTTTCATTAACAAAAAACAGTGTTGTAAGACTGAAGATGAAAAATCTCCCCTTTGTAAATAATATCTCCTTCTTAAAAAAAAGAACATGCACTCATTATCCTATTACAACAAGGCACTCAATGTCAGCTTCTTGACTTTAGCAAGGCCATATTTCAATCATTTGCTAAAAACATCATGAGCTGTTGGATTTTGATATCAAATCCAAAAGCTTGGCATTGAATGTTGAGTGTATGTTGCCAAATATTAGCAACTTAACTTTTATAGTGATGCTCTGTCCACTTGAGACATGATGTTTTTAATCTTATCTTACTTCTGTATAGACTTAAACTAAGTACAATATGATTCATACCAAACAATGGTCTTTTTTGTTGCTTAGCCTAGCCTAGCACAAACCACAAACCAACTAGCTAGTACTGCAAATTAAATAGAAATGGCAGTCCATACTCACTTGTGAGATTATGAGCCCTACCATCTTTTGGTTTGCCTCCAGTTTGTTGTTGTGTGGAGCATGAAGTCCACTCCTCGGAGACAGCGTAAAACTTATGCCATGGCAACAAGAACACTAGGTAATTTTTGTGTTACTCTGGTCTGCAAGTTTTGATTGCAGTGGGGACATCTATGAAGATGCAATCCCTT
>JALLOT010001672.1:0-14424 GCA_036939595.1 Thalassiosira livingstoniorum | reverse complement strand
TAGACTTCACATGTCCAACTCGAATCGTCGGATGTGTCAATGCAGGGAATGTGATGAATATCAGTTGGATGAGGTAGGTATGAATCAATGTTAGGGTTAGTACAAGTATTGGAGAATCCAGGTGGACGTGTAGCGGAAATATTTGCCGGATCGAAGTCGGGTTCATCGAAGATGTCGAGGGTGTCATCTTCTGAGTCATCTGGCGGTGTCATTTGGTTCAACTTGACGTCTCTGATGTGTAGGGCGAGAGCTGTCGTGATTGCCAAGCCGAATTTGCCAAGAAAGTATTTGGTTGGAGTTGGCGAGGTGTAGGATCCGCCGAAGAAATACTGGTGTTGTTTCTTGTTGCGTTGCCACATTTTGTTAGCAAGTGGGAGTACTCCGTGGTGTGTGTCGGTGGAGGTGGCTCTGGCATACATGTTGGTTGCTGCAGGGCGGTCTGAGCGAAATGGGATGTACTGCTGAGGCGGCTTGCCACCAAAGAGGTAAAAATGGAACATGGGTCCCCATCGTCCGAGTGGGCTGAGAGCTATTGGAATGAGTACTTTGTTTTGCTGATATAGGATGTTGATGATGTCGTCACCAGACAATGACTGCATGGTGGAGTCGTCTGAATCACCCACACGCGCCAACTTACGTCGCTCCTTTAACTCCAAGTGTCTCACGGCAAAGGCCGATTGGTGTGAAGAGGTGACACTTCTTGGGAGTTTCGTGAGCGGAAGAGGTGGTGTGATTGTTACATCAAACAGGATCTTGCTGGTTTTGCATGGCGGAACGGTGTTGTCAGTGAGGTTGGGCACTGGCTTGTAGCCGATGTCGCCCGGCCTAAGGTTTGGGAGTGGTGGAACTTCGTTTTTGCATTCCTTTTCGATGATGGTGCTGGGAGAGATAAGACGGGCCGCTACTAGGATTTCCTTGAGAGGGTCTGGTAGGCCGTCTCGGACTCTGTTGTGTGTAACCAGTTTGGAGACCCGACGACATTTGAAGGTGTGTCGACCATATTGGTCGATGGTTGCACCACACAGGCAAGTTGGAAGGCACATAGATGGGAAGACGGGCAAGTGCAGTTTTCTCTTGAGGTTGATGACGAAGAGGTCAGGGCGCTGCCTGTGGGTTTCCGTGCTTCGTGACATGGAGATGAGCGGGATAGAAGTATGTTCAAGGAGTACATCATCTATTTCTTCGAGGAGGTCAGTGGGGGCTGTGGTGTAGAGGACATCTTTTCTGTTGGAACTTGCTGCCCGTTTGAGACGGTCCCGGATGCTTTTTGGAGAGGCTTTGTTGAGGATGTGTTCGTAGGGATCGGTGCAAGAGTTTGGTGCACCATGAAGAAGGATGGGAGGTAAAAGTTGTGAAAATCGTTGGAGGATCGTGGAGTGTGGGTTGTCGGCGTGGAGGAACAAGGAAGCTGTTGTGTTGGGAACGTGGACTGGCCCTTTGGTGGATGTGTAGAGAAAGCCCTGGCGGGCGTACCTTGTTGCCATGCTCATTGAGATGACGAAGTCAGGTATGGCCCGTGATTTGGCGTCCATGAGGCCAAGTCCTCCATCCGCAACAGCGAGGTATGCAATGTGGAGGCTGTGGTTAGGAAGGTCGCTGTGTTCAGCAATAGTTTCAAGGAAGGTGGTGGCCAGGTCATCGCATCCACATGCCAATGGACCGGTCCATTCATTCCATCGTTCGCCTGTTGTTTGGGAGTAGGAATAAAGGACTTCCGAGGCAAGCAGGTGTGGGACTTTGTGGAGAGTGCACATGGAGAAGAGACGAAGTGCTGTTTGTGGGTCGGATATGTTGGAGAGGAGGTTGATGGCATCTGTTTGTGCCTGTTGGAGTTGCGCTTGGATGAAGGAGTGGGCAAATGTTGTGGATCCGATTGGTTGTCCCAACAGCCGGAGACCAGTGGTGACTTCTACGGGTTGGTGGGCTGAAGAATCTGAGGTTGGTTCTATGGAGAAGGAGTTAATGGCTTGCTGGAGTTGGTTTGCTATGTTGGCGCCAAATTCTGCTGTGATGGAAGGGATGGCTGTGGTTCCGGTGGTGGATGTCAGGATGCGCGTTTTGTTTGTGTTGATGAAACAGCCCAGTTGGTTGCCACGGCGTTGGAATTCCTCGAGGAAGAAGAGGACATCCGCATGGTGCAGAGCTACACCCAGATCGTCAATGAATGCCATGGGGTGACCTTCACTGCCAAAGCCGTCGTCATTGCAACCGCCCCTGAGTAGCCGCTCTTGCGCCCTGAGTTTGAGTTGTTGGTGAATTGGTTCCATGATGTCAAATAGGAGGATTGCAGCGAGGATGGAGGAAAGTGGGCACCCCTGGTTGACGCCCTCCAACATGTCAACAGTCTCCCAAGTGCCATCATTTTTCTTGTAAAAGACTGTGCCTTTGGAGATGTACAATAGCTCGGTGAGTGGCAGGAGCTCTGGGAACTTGTCGGCAATGATTTCAATGATGCGTTCCCTGGAGACATTATTGAACATGTTTTTAAGGTCCAGAGACACGAAACTGCGCGAGGGTGCTCTTCCATGGCGTTGCGGTAATGTGATGTATTTTTCGATGGCCAGTTGTGTGGCTCGCACGATGAAGTCGAGGCCATTGTCCACTCCGATAGCAAAGTTGTAGGGCAGAAGGTGACGAGCAAACTTGGATCGAAAGACATGGGCGATGTGGTTGCAAATGATGCGTCGAATGGCGGATGGAATGCCAAGTGGGCGGAGGTTGGTGGGATCAGTATCACTTTTATGGAGGCAGAAGAGGTAAGTTGTTGTGAGGTAGGGTTGGATGAGTGGGTGCACTGCACCGTTGTAAATTCGCTGAAAGAGCTTTCTTATCTCTTTGTTGATCCCCGAGGATTGCCGATGGACGAGACGGATGAAGATGTCGATGGAGTCCATAGTGATGCCCTTGCCACGGCCCTTGTTCTGTTTTTTTATGGATTTGATGATATCACCTGGGAGCTGCTTGTCATGGGTGCATTTGGAATGTTGAAGAGGTTGTGTGCGCCAGGATTTTTGGTGGAGTGGAGCAAGAGGAGCCGGGTATTTAGATCTGACATGTGGCTCTAATTGGTGAGTGATGTTGGCACGTTTTTCGACTTTGGTGGCGCGAGCATATGCAGTGCTCCAGCTGTCTTGGTCAGCGGCGCCTTGTGCGGCTTTGTCCTGCGGTTGTGGTGGTGCCTGGTGAGCAGGGCGGCTGGTGATGCTGTGTGCCTCACCCCAGAGGACAGGTATCTGTCCGGCTCGTAGTAGGTGAAGCCGCCTGGTGATGCATTGGTCGATGGTTTCCTGGGAGGAGCGATGCTTGGGGGCAAAAACTAGTAACTCTGCATTATGGAGGAGCCAGTCAATGACATAGCTTTCCGCCTCCCACGCGAAGGTGGGAATACCGGTGTAGATTGCTGCACTGCGATTGGAGGCGCGGATGATTTGGAGGAAGATGTCGCAGAATTCCCTTACTTTTTTGTCGGAGGCTTTTTCAAGGATGCCCGCTCGAAAGTTGGGTGGCTTGGGGTCAATGTTTTGGTGTATGAATTGTAGAGCATGGTCCCAGTTGTCAGGGTATTGGAGGCAGTTGTTGGTACTGAAGAGGTCTCGGCATATGGTAGTGTTGGTTTCCTTCCGTTCGTTGTCATGGTTGGATTTGATGTGTTTGCGAAGTTTCTTGTCGTTTGGGAACACTCCGCAGGGGCAATGGGGACATATATGAATATTGATGGCTTGGCATAGATTAAGATCAGCTAGATGAATGTTTTTTGAATGATGTTGTAAGAGATGGTTTTTTATGATGTTACGATGGCTATGAACTAACTTCTTTCCGACGACATGGTGTCTGCAATCCCGCACTGGGCAAGTGAAAGCGGATGGGAGCCCCTTCATTTTTCATCTTCTTCTGAGCTGAAACGATCGGCCAGGCGCAGAGCCTCACTCCTCGTGGTGTCCGGTGTCAGCTTTGAGAATAGTTCCTCAAGTCTGTTGGATGGGCAGATGAGCCGTGCATTGTAGAATCGCTTGTCTGTGGCTGGGTTGAAGCTCTCCATATATTCGTCCAAGTCGTCTTCTTGTGTAGGGCTGACCAAACCTCCACGTGCTGAAGAGTCCCCGTCCACCTGATTTTCCTGTTGCTGCTGCTGCTCCGTTGGTTCCGATACCTTCTCGTGCACTGTTTCTAACGACGCCCGCAAAGCTTTTTCCAGTTCTGTTTCCCCTCTGTATCGGATAGGAGTGTTGATGGGACGCCGGGCTGGGCATGATGAGATGTGTTGACTGCGACCATCATCATCTACCATGATGTAGTCGCATGCCCGACACTTGGACATGTTCATGTGCGCCAGTTGGTCCGTTGAGAATTTGCTGTAAATGTTGGAGTGGAATTTGTTGAGGTGGCGTTCCAGGGAGCGGCGGCTGAGGAGGGGCTCTTCCGATGGTCTGCACCAATGACAGGCTTTGACGGTGCAATAGGCTGGGAGCTGGAAGGTGTCTCCAATGGGAATAAGTGCTCGCTCTGGTGGATGAGGGAGTGGGGCCAATGGTTGGATGTGAACTGCCTGACTACATATGTTTTTGTTGTTGGAGTTGTTGAAGGCTTTGATGACAGATTCGCTGTGGGCAGGTGATGTGAAGTCAACTTGGACCATCATTTGAAGATTGTCTTTTGCAAGCAGCCGGAGTTCACGGATACCGGATTGACTCACTCCTGCATTTCCTGTGATGACATCCAAAATGTTTTGTTCAGTGAGTGACTCTGAAACAAGGACCTCGATTGCAGTGGTGGGCTGGGAGATGGTGCCTGAGGGAGGAGTGGGTGGCCTTGTCGGTGTTGGGTGCGTTTTTCGTTTTTGCTTCCTGGTCGTTGATGTTGTTTCCATTTCACAGTCGCTACTTTCAGATGCTGTCTCCACTTCGATGCCAAGGGTGGCCTGTGGCGTGGATGCTTGGGTGTGGTGATTGGCTGTGCCATGGTTCCCGCTCTCCGGCGCTTGCTTGGCTGGTGATCCCATTGTATTTGCTTTCTTGGCTGCAGGTTCCTCGAAGGTGTCATCATTGGAGTTTGGTTGGGCGCATGGTGAATTTATACATTCCGACGGAATCGGGTCGAAGTGGAGACGACGCGCTGGCTGAGTTGGCGGGGATTCAGAATGCAATTGCTGTGCTGATTGGGTGGTGGTTAAGTCGACTGGTTCAAACGCAGACCCCCCCGGTGGTAAGGCGGATGTTGGAGAACTGCTAGTCGCGGATTTAGGGGTAGCATTTGGGGAGCCTGATGTGGTGGGGGTGTTGACTTGACTCCCACGCCGGACAGTGGATGGAGGCTCCTTGGCGCCGAGATTGGTGAGGTGGGTGATGATGTCCTCCGGCACGTGGTCGAGGACCGGGTTGGAGGTCGGCCAGCAGGGGTTAATGGAATGGACACAGACGACGGCGTCGGCATGGGTATAGCAGCCGGTGACTTGGCACCCCCCTTTGAGGTTCTTGTTGATATATTCTGCCACGTTCCACTCCGAATACACCCCTGCTCCCATGTCGCTCCGGGGGTTTGTGATGGCGTAGTAGGGTTTGTTGCTCTTGCCTCCGTGGAGGACTGGATGCTTGAAATATTTTGGCTTTGAAATGCTGTGAGTGGGAGTGTGGAAATGTCTCCCAGCATACCCCCGACCTACTGGATTACCCCGGCCAGCCGACTTGGTTGTGGTGCTTGGTTTCCCACTACTTTTGTAAGGGTTGGTTTGCCGATTTGCTGAGTGGTTTGTGGAAGTGGGGGAGGTTGTGGAGTTGGCTGTTGATTCGCTGGTTCGTTGGAATCGTTCGGCAGCTTTTGAACGATAGAAGCTCGCACTGAGGCGTGATGATGCTGATGGAGACTTGGCGGTAGAAGCTGGTCCTCCGCTTGCCACCGGGACATTGAGGGCATCTGCATAGGTGGATGTGGATGGGGTGGGGAAAGGCGGTTTGAGTTCTCCAGCATGTTTGTGGATGAGGGCCGTTAAGCTCGAAGTTCTGTACTGGTCCGATACAAAACTTTTCCTGCACACTGCCACGTATTCGACATACTCGTTGTCATCTGGCGAAATGCAAAGTGGTATTGCGCCCAAGAGGTCCTTGATGCATGTGACCTCTTTGTCCTCGTTCGCAATTTCAGGGTTGTCGAATAATTTGTTTTGAATGGAGATGTCCGTGTGGAGGCGGATGCTCAACTTTGGAAGCAGAAAGACATGGTGGTTGTTGTGGAAATCCCTGGTGTGCGCAAATAGCTCCTGTTCCATTTGAATTTTTGCTTCGGTGCTGGGTTCTGCCGCCATGGGGAACAGCAGGAATGGAATGAAACCAAAGAGGTGAATCTCAATTGGCTCAGTTGTGTTGGGGTCGTGACACCAATTGAAGTAGAACCCCTGTAGGTCGAGGGCAAGTTCCGTCTCGGCGCTGACAGCTGCAATACCAAATTGGGTGCCTTTTCGCTCCGCCACGTTGTATGGATACTTTTTAACTGAGATGTGATTGACCAGTTCGATGGGAGAGAGGTCGGGTACCACCCAACTGCCGCTCTCCTCCACACCGAAATGAAGCCTCGCACGACGATGCAGTTCTTCAGCGAAGACTCTGTAGCCCATTGTCCCCAGATTTTTGAAATAAGCGCCATCAATCCCTCCCATTGTCGCCACGGTTGCGCTGTTGCGAGAGTTGAGGTAGGGTACTTCAATTTTTATGAAGGCCGCACATGCCGGTGCCCCCGGGATGGTTTTGTAGTTATCATCTTGAACGACACGGTTGAAGTTGTTGTTGACCCGTGTCATGTTGTCCTTGGGAAACGGAGGAGTTTCACCGGAAGCAGGGGGAGTGGTAAAAACCTTGGGTGTGAACCCATAATGCCCCATGTAGGTTGAGATCGGTTTACCCCCTTTGCCGATGGGTTGGGTGGGAAGGTCTTTGTGGGTGCGAGTGACAGTGTGAGCCATCTGAGTGTAATCAAGGATGGCGTCAAAGAAATCATCCAAATCTTTGGTGTCAATGACGACAGTGTCCGGCTTGTCCTCCATTTTGATGATGTACATTAAATACGACATGGGCATTTCATATTTTGTTCCATTTTTCAAGATCCACTCTTCCTGCTGCTGCAGATCTGTTTGGAGGTGTTCCAGGTATTTGTCCTGGGCATCCGGTCCCGATTTTTTACTGTGGTCTGCTGCTCTCCTCATTGCTGTTCCTAGGGCGGCTGCAGTGATGGGTGTTTTTGGTTGGACGACAGAGGAGCCTGGTGTACCCTTGGCCGCTGGGGGGGCGTCAACCTCCATGGTCTGGGCAGCATCTGGTTTTGCACCTGGACGTGTGGAGGTGGCGGCTGAGGAGGGGGTGACTGACACCGGGTTCTGGTTGGAACGAGTGTCCTTGCCGAATTTGATTTGGGCGATAAGGTCCACTAGCTGGTTGCGTGGGAGATCCTTGAGTTGATCGATGGTTGTGATGTTGGGTGGAGAAGGGGCTGGGCCGCTGTTCGAGTTGGAGCTGACGTCGGCAGCGCCGGCCATTTCCTGGTCCTCCTCTTCGATTTGGTTGAAGAGATCGAACCTGCCGGTGGAGCCGGTCATGGGTGTTGAGCTGTCTTCCGCTGGTTGGTCAAAGAGGGGGTGGCCTTTGTTGCCGGCTTTGCCGGCATGCTTGGACTGGGTGTTCATGGTGGATGCAGATGTTGGTGGTGACTGACGTTTTGGGGCAATCTGAAGATTGTGAGAGGAATGTGTGGGTGAGTGCTTTTGCTGGAGTGCTTGATGACAGATGATATAGGTGGCCTTGTCATCCGTCAGCGGCACTTGCACCTGCAGGTTGCTTGTTACCTTTCTTGGTGAAAAGTAGTTGGAGCAAGGGAAAACTTTTTTTGAGGATGGAGGCTTGACGATGGCGTCAGTAGCCGCCGGAAGTGGGTCCAAATGAAGGCAAAGTTGCTGAATTTGGTTGTTACCATTTAACAAGACGTTAGGAATGGTGGATGGAACCAACTCTAGGTGTTGGGTTCCGTCGAAGAGGCGGGGTCGACTCGAGACGTCGAACACAGGGGCAAAAAGGAAGAGGGGGACGAGGAGAGCCCGAAAAAGTCCAATGACGGGGCTGGCACGATGAAACGGCGGCGGATTCGGCCATGGAGGAGGAGGATCGGGTGCCCACCCACCCCGGAGGGTAGGTAGACCCCATGTAGCAGGTGAGGGCGGCCGAATCCGCCACCGGTTACCAGTAACCATCGTCATTGTTAGGGTGTACTTATTTTTTACAGACAGTAAAGGGGCTATCATCTAGCAAATTTGCAAGGAGTAGGTATACCTCGTGGGTATTTTTACGCTATTACTGCAGGTATGGTAGGTACCTCTATTGTACCTCCTTTTATTGTTTTAAGAGTGCGTGAGATGGGTTGAATGTTATCATTACTAGTACAATAAGTAGTAGATAAGTAGTATGTAAGTAAGTACATACATAGCTTAAAATATTCAATAAAATAATAATCCTTATTAGGCTACCATATGGTACTCAAGGCACCTGGTAAACCAGGGGGTTTGCTACTAAGTTACTCCCTCAGTCTCACAAAATATTGACACTTTGGAGAAATTGGCGGGATTAAGCTCAATTTTTGTTGTGCAGAATTCTGATTATGCAAATCAAATTCTTCTTGGTACCAGTGATAAATTACAGTTCGTCAAGTTTGCCAAAGTTCATTGAGGAGAAAAATAACATTTAGTATCAGGGTTAATGTTGATAAAGTATCAGATTAATAAACAAAACTAAATATAAAAAAGGAAAATATAGAAAAAATTTTCGCCCCATTTGGAATGACTTGACAAAAGTACTATTCAATCCCAATATGTACCTTAAAATATAAACTGTATTGTATCTGTTAAAATATGAGTACATCAAAAAGTATCCCAGATCAACAGCAAAACACAAAAAATAGAACATGAAGTACAACATGCAGACCAACACACAACAAAACATGAGGCACCAAACAATGCTTTCACCAAAAATCGATCTAATTATGTACGTATCATAGTTTAAAGGTAAATACGTCTACCTAAGTACTTATCATACTTAAAAGGTACTCTGTCTATTAGGCTTTGAATCGAGTTTGAACAGGGCCTTTGCTTTTCAACTCTGGTTTCTACATAAGTTTGTACTAAAATTCTACAATTACTAAAGCTCATTCAGTTTTCTAATTATCCCCCATAAGTATACCAAAGTACTTCTCACCCCAATCCAGGAGGGGCGATATTAGTCTGTCTGTCTCCCTTGCCTTCTACATAGTTCCTATGTTGAATATGGTATGTAGTCTAACTCCTTCTACACACATAATTAAAAGGTCCCACTCATAAGCAAGATCACAACAGCTTGATTGTAATTTAGCATGGTCTGTCTGCCGCTCAAAAACTAAAAAAATCTACCTACGTAGGTAAGTAGGTACACTACTTTAAATAAGTAGATACATCATTTTGGCGACGATGGCGTCCGTCGACTGGCCCAACAGCTCCTCAGCACGTCCATTGCAATGGCTTCAAATGTTACCTAAGGGTGGATCCGATCACCTTTACTAATAAGGTGATCGGATTCACCCTTAGGTAACGTTTGAAGCAATTATTTAAGTTGAAAACACGCCAAATTAGTAATAGAATCCGCAACGGCGGCAATGCTGTTGATGGAGAAGCGTTAGTGCTAATCTATAGAGATTGGATTCAAACGTTACCTGAGGGTGAATACGATCACCTTATTGGTAAAGATGATCGGATCCACCCTCAGGTAACGTTTGAAGCCACTGTGATGGCCGTGCCAAGGTGCTGTTTGGCACGATGGCTGCCATCGTCGACGTAAATATCGTTGAACCAACGTATCTACTTATTTCAGTAGGGTATGGTACTGTACCTACTTACCTAAGCAGGTAGATTTTTTTTAGTTTTCGAGCGGCAGACAGACCATGCTAAATTACAATTTACTAGAGAGGCAAGCTGTTGTGAGATTAGTGTTGATGTGAATAAGACTGCATTAGCTCAGGGCCTCTTAAATATTGCTAGTTATGGAGATTTGACTAGAACCAGAGTCTACTTTGGAATAGGTAAAATGATTTGGATCTGTTCCAACAAAGATCAGTACACTTGAGGAAGCATTTTATGGATAAGTACAACATAGTTTATTTACATATGGTACTTCTGCCTAACGTACTTAAAATCAAGCCATTTACTAGGAGCTTGGATCGGGGTATTATATTGCAAGAAAACTTCTACACATCTAGGTCTGGAAAGTTGACAATGTAAAAAGCTGCTATGGTTATGGGGGGTGTTTTTGTACAAAAATGCGCAAAAAAATGGATTTTCAAATGGGGAGATTTACTTGACGAACTTTAATTTAACACTGGCACTGGCCTTTAGATACTACTAGTTCTTAATATCGTCAATTTTTATGGGACAAACAAATCAGCTATACATCATTGTTTTGTCGGACAAAAGGAGTGTTATGAAGAAAAACATTTGAACAGGAATGGTCAAACGTAACAAAACTATCTTCCGCATTGTCCGTCCTCTGTGCCCACCCATATCATAGTATTATTGTTACTGCGGCAGCATAATGCCATATTGGTGAAAAGGTGGAGTCTTACTCTCTAGATAGTTAGGCGTCTTCATCTCCGTCTGTCCGTCATTCTAAGCAAATCTAAGGTAGTAGTAAGTACTACACAAACATTTTTTGTACATACATCAATATTATTTTTCGTGATCCCCACCCTGGTATCTACCATACTTACTTATGTAGAAAGGGTGAGCCAAAATATTTTCTGGCTCACCCAAGCCATCTGTACCTAAGGTACGACGCGTCACTTTGTCATAATAATAAGTTGTGGTCCGCCTGCACCACCGGTATCTACAGTACCTATCCTATTGTACCCTACCTAAGATACAGCAAATCTTGAGAGCTCCACCTGCAGTTATCAGTCAATTTTAATAACATAAGCAACAAACAGAAAATCTTTTTTATGATGTAGTTATGTTTAGTTTTCATTTTATGCTGATTTTGCTCCTAAGAATATTTCAAAATCCTTGCTCAATTTTTATGGATATCCTTCCTTTGAAGCAAAATCAATGGAAATAAATAATAAATAATCATGTAATTCTAGAGGTTTCAGTTAAAGTCTAAAAAATCATGCAAGAGCATGGTTATAGGTTTAAAAGGCATTTTTCAAAGCATACTCTCTGACAACAGCATGTTTAGTTTTTTCAGTGTGCAATGTTACACACATTCATACCTATGCCACAAATACAAAATGAGAACAAAATAATATATTATGTGTCAAAATAATTGCAATGGTGTGATCTAAAAAATACCTTGTTATATAAAAAACACCAATCATTTGGATGAGAACTTGATTAAGCAACAAAAAGCAAAGCTTCATTAATGATACACCACTGATTGTTAATTGCTTTAAGCTAATAGATTTGAAATGATTTTCATTATTAAATCCTCAAACATGTTTTTAATCCTCTGATTTTTTTGTCAGCCTGCTCTCTCATTTGAATAATACAGCCCATTATCACTCAATGAAATGCAGTTTTATGACTCAGCCATTAGGAATCTCTTCTTCATTGATATCAACACTTTCTTTCTACTTATATGCTATTACCTTAGTTACTTTTTAAATACAATTTTAATTTTAACCCTGACGATTTATTTGCATGCATTGAAAACTGAATGAATGTTTTTATTTAGATTCTGACAGATTTTTTGCTGTTTTTATTGCATCTTAAGTGATCTATGGTTCATAGGAAAATCCAAGTACTGTATTCAAACCAATGCCTATGGATTTTTCAGATTTGATTCACTTCTGGTGATCTGAAGAAACCTTACAGACAAAAAAGAAAGAGTTCTCTTTTGACATTGTTTGCATTTGCAGTTGGGATGAATCATTTTCTTATTTTGAGAAAAATCATCACCATGCACTGACATTCCCTCTGTTATTGCCACAACACATCATCTTACTTCAGGAATTTTCTTCCTTTTTCAGGATCCAGGTGGAGAGTGCATGGGGAGGTTTTCTCTCATCTTCACTACAGAAAGAATTTAAGGAGGACATTATAAATTTTAATTTTACATTTTAGGACAAAAAATCATATTTTTAAGAGCAGTATAAGTCATTTAGTGTTTTCTACCAGTTAATATATCTAGTGGTTTGTGCTTATTAAGTTATTTAGTGTCTACTACTGCTAGCTAATTGAGCTTGGTTTTATTTAGCTCAGTAATATTGTATCTAGAGATAGAGTTTTTTTTTATCTAATAATTGCATTTTTTGTTGTTATTTCTCTGAGACTAAAATTAATAGATTGTGATTTTTGCATGTGTTTTTGGCTTGTAAGGGACTTGTGTAAGTAGCTTTTAGCTAGCTGTTGTACCATTTTAGACCCGCGCATGTAGAGATTTTTATTATGGCAGATTACGAGTCCGACATAGTGTGGCGATAAAAAATAATAATGTAAATATGTTTGTAGTATATAGGTACATATGTATATACATACCACTGACTTAGTAGCTACTGTACGCTAGATAGGAGCTCTCTAGAGGATACTGATCATTCCGGGGCGCTAAAAAAAATTGTACAGATTCTAGATACTTACATAAATCTATTACTAAGTTCCTACTCACCAGAGAAACCTTTTTCAAAACTCTTTCGACGGGTTCCCTTGACGACGGGCGGGATTCGAATGTTGGATGTACCTAAGTATGTAAGGGCATAATATACAAGCAAATTTTCATTATTTAAATTTGGCGATACAAAAATTACCAATTCCGATGTTGTTTCTCAATACATCGTGAATTAGTATTAGCTCTGTAGAAAAATCGCGCAAGTGTCACCTTTTTTGGTGACAAATTAAATCAATCTAAGAACTCTGGATAGTCCAGAGTTGATTATTTAGAGGTATTAACTGTCATTCACAGAGCAAAACAGCCTATTAAGGGCCTAAAAACGTAAAATTACATAGGAACCCATAGTAGCTAAGAAAGCTGACATTTCTCTCTACAATTTAAGTGTGGATACCCATAGGTGTTTCAGTAGCAGTTTTTAAAATACAACAACCCTTTTGATCGGGTAAAACAGCTCTTAATGCCTCTAAATAGGTGTGAGTAGAAAACAGTATGTTGGCTACGATAAAAAATCTGTCACACATGCTAAGATTCAAAAGATTCAAAAATAAGTACTTTTGGGCTATTTACCCCCTTCTATCTTCCAGAACCAAAAATGGATCTTTTCGCATTATTTTGTTCAGGGGTTTTTCTTTTAACATGAATGTTTATTAATTGCGCAATACTAAAAGTAAATATTTCGAAAAGATCTTTCAAAGATGGATCTTTTTCTCTCGCCAGCTGTTTGAAAAACGTCTGTCCTTCGTGGATACAAGTTAAAATTAAGATTTTAGGTGTACGTACATAAATATCAGTACTTTTACGGTTTTTATTATTATTACTTGAAATACTGAGTTCCAGTTTGTGACATGCGGGTTTGGACATTAATATGGATATGATATTTTTTTAGAGGGGCAAAAAGGTAGAATATAATACCAGTATTTCCTAGAAATAAATAAAATTTTGGTAATACCTCAAATATAGCGATAATACCTCTATATAATTATTAACTTGTACTTATGTTTTTCAGGGAAACGGGCGTAGATACTATACCGTAATTTTCAGTCAATATAAGACCCCACAAATGTCCGATCGCCTACGGTCGCTAAAAGCTCGCCCAGTAGTAAAGTGTCTTATTTACCGTGTGAAGCTAGCAACATTTACGTGCTGCGATGTTGAGCGATTTTTTTTTCGCCGAAATAAATATTCAAGTGTCTTATTAAGCGTGGATGCTTACCTTCCATGTATTAAGGTAGAATATCTGGAGCTTGGATCTGAGCAGCAAGTTTTTTGAGCTCTGACACTCAGTCATAATCCACAAGCAGACTTCCAATATTTCCAATTACACCAACACCAATCATGGCGGACCACCCCCAACCAACCATGCCATGCCCATCTACTCCCAACATCGACAAACTGCCTCCATTGTCCGAATGTGGCACGCTACTTTCTATGCCTGTTTTTACGCACAGTGGCGCCATCATTCACATCAACCATGATCTACAGTCACCTCCAAGAATTTCTAGACCTGGTGCCACACCTGAGTCTGCTAGCCAATTATTTTTACTTCCTTCCTCTCCTGGTTTCGTCCCAATTCATCGCTCCATGGAGAACGAATTAAATGATAACATAGTGGTGAACCGCAATAGTGATGATTCGTCATCTTCTTCCGACAACGAAGATGAAGACTCAACATTTCCAGATTTGGATTTAGGCAATCCGCTTCCGGTGTGGGATTTTCTATCTAAAAAAAATGAGAACTTGATAGCCTTTGCAACACACAAACACT
>JALLOT010001671.1:0-14429 GCA_036939595.1 Thalassiosira livingstoniorum | reverse complement strand
TTGGTTTTATCCCTAGATGACTTTGAAAAATTGAAGTTGTCATAGCAATACAAGAATACAGTAAGACCATGGTGAAAGTGGCCTCACTGCCACGGTGGTGGCAAATGTTGTGACGTCACAATGGCAAAGCCACCACTGTCACTTCCGACACAACTAACAACGCGAGTTGACCGTATCCAACATACCATGTGCTTGGTTTGGTCGGAAATGGCCAACACACAGTCGTTTTGTATGCCATTGTGGGACGATGATGCAAGCAGAAGCCGTTGATGAAACAGTGTGTATGCGGCCATTTCTGCACTAACCGTAGTCATTTAAGGTGTGGATGCCTTACACGGTTAGTGAAGTCAATGGCTACGTTGCGCAATTTTAGTCTTATCATGGTTAAGGCTGTTGTTTCCGCAATGGCTTTTGCCATGGTGGGGAGGTCCATTGGCAGATCTCATCTTGGGAGAGCCGCTGGCCTCCCCCATAGGAGCTACAGTAGGAATCAGTTCCATAAATCATCAATTTTTTACAAAATATTTTGGCCATTCGTCAATTTTATGAGGAACAGACCGAGTAATGACAAGGCCTGTTATGGGATTTTTTATCGAATATTAAGCTTCATTCAGAAATATATTTTTAAAGCTGATTTTATTTGTGCCTCGTTTTAGTTTAAATTTATTCAAATTATAAAATCAATTTTTTTAATTTTTCCCTCACAATTTTCAGTCGACACTCGGGATTGGTCGGCGAGCAGTACAATATCGTAATAAACGGTGATGAATACTACACAATGGTGAATAGGTTACGTTGATGCTTTTGTTTTAAGTACAATATCACTGACAATCACCGTACCTATGTACTACTAGATAGAAGTGCCGTTGTTGCGAACTATCTATTCAGAAAATAAAAGCCTTGCTCCTGGATTTTGTGGAGCAATCTGAAACATGGAATGCTGTTATCTTCCGGATGATGGCAATGTTGATAGTAGTGCTATGAGACAATATGATAGATATCATAGCAATTAAGGTTTGTGACACCAGAGAAATTCTTCAAATGGTTGGTGTCTTTTTCAGCCCATGATGTTCAAACTATTTTAACTAAAAAATAATCTTCTCGGCAAAAGAAGAAATGAAACTAAGATGATTACAACTGGTGCCTCAAAGAACTGAATGATTGTATCTCCCAACCAACAACATCTTCTTCGACACGAAATTTAAAATTCAACAATGACCGCATCCAGGAAACGACCGCTGTCAACATTATGCTTGGTGTTGGCGTTTCTTACAATTACGACCAGTCGAAGTAGTCGTGCTTCGGATACAGCTGTGACATCAATAGAAAACTATTTCGAAGAGTGGCCATGGAGTGAAGGAACTGGATTGGTAAGATATTTGAGCAGTGGATATTTTCGTTTGTTTTACATTTCAGGTTTGTGTTCGATCTCCCGCTAACAAGCAATCCATCACAATTTATTTGGTAGATTAATGAAAAATCATTGGGGTATCGAATCAGAAATACTGAAGATCAAGAAAGTGGTAGTGTCGAAGACCAAGAAAATGTTTCCAGGAATCTACTAAATAAAAAACAAAAGAAAGCACTACTGCAACAGCAAGTAGAAGGTGAAATTGATGAATCGTCTCTGACGAAGAAGGAGAAGAAAAACTTACACAACGGCAATGGATACGATGTCACCTCAGATAAGGATTTGACAAAGAAAGAGAAGAAGAATGGAGCAAGCGGTAGCGAGGATGAAGATTTAGATGCCAGTTTGACGAAAAAGGAGAAGAAGAATAGACAAAATGATGCTTATTCCGCTGCAGAGAAAGAGAAAACGAATGTCTATAAGATTGACCATAGTTCCATATCGGGCCTTGACTCAAAGCTGACAAAGGAAGAAAAGAAATTGTTGCAACGTATGAGAGATTCTAATTCAAACAGCGGCGCGGATTCGTCCATCCCAGAGGCAGAGTTGACAAAGAAGGAAAAGAAAAAGAAGAAGAAACAAAAGGATGGAGCTGATGGATATGGAGCTCATGCTGAAGAGGATGTGAATCCCGAGAACAGTATTGGGCACGAAAATGGCATTGAAGTGGAAGAAATTGTCCATGGCGATTCGTGTGTGTGTATAAATGGCAGAAAAAGGGGGAGAACTGCCATCTCTAAAAGGATGTGCTCTTGTCCTGATTCATCTATGCCGAGTTGGGATGCATCCAGTGGGGGGAAGACAGGGAAAAACAACAAACATAAGAAGAATGGCAAATCATCCAAATATAAGAAAAAGACATCCAAGAGCAAAAAGTCCGCAAAGTCTGCAAAGTCGAAGGCAAAGAAGGGAGAAACTATCATGCCATCCCCAGTTCCTTCTCCCTTCCCTACTATCATCCCAACAGCAACAGCAGTCCCTTCTTCATCTTTGCAACCTTCAGTGGGTCCTACTAAGGCACCTACTCTCAAGCCAACCATGATTCCAACAAGATCTCCTGTCATGGGACCTACACTTTCACCCACTATCTCACCTACCTTCTCACCTACACCGCCCCCTACTTTGTCACCCATTCTGTCTCCTACGTCAACGCCCACTCTTGAACCTACTCCTGAACCCACTATTTCACCTTCCTTCTCGCCTACACCGTCACCAACAGAAACGCCCATTGATTTACCAACAAAATCTCCAACAAAAAGTCCAACACACTTACCTACCAAATCGCCTATCCCACAGCCAACAACATCCCCTTCTAAATCTCCTACAAAGTCACCTTCCAAATCTCCAACAACAAGTCCAACACACTTGCCTACCACATCTCCTACGCCACAACCAACAACATCCCCTTCTGAATCTCCTACAAAGTCACCTTCCAAATCTCCAACAACAAGTCCAACACACTTGCCNACACACTTGCCTACCACATCTCCTACGCCACAACCAACTACATCACCTAACAATGATCCTACGAAATCTCCAACAAATCCTCCTACGCTGCAACCAACAACATCACCAACCAACGCTCCGTCTAAATCTCCAACGAATCCACCAACTCAATCACCCACTCATTCTCCTACCTCAAGTCCCACTTTGAGCCCCACATTTGACCCAACAACATGTCAACCTGAAGGTGCATGTGATGGTTCGATGGGGGCTATTGGTGCAGGAAGCTGTCTAGGTGAGGAATCGGGATGTTAGCTTTGAAAGATTTCTTTTCGCATGGTCTAATGAATACTTGTCTCTTTGGGAAATTTGTTTAGGATTGGACTCATGTGTAAACAAAACCGGTGAGTAAATGTGTGCCTTTTCGATTCATGTGTTCACATCTACGCTCTGACGAAAGGGGTACTCAATACAACTAGGTGATATCGGTAGCAGCTCATGCATCGGAATTGAAAGCTGCGCCCGGTCCTCTGGTGCCATTGGAAATTCAAGTTGCTTAGATGAAAATAGCTGCTTTGAAAACTCCGGTTCTATTGATGCAAGATCATGCCAAGGATTGCACGCTTGCTTTCAAAACTCTGGTGACTCGATTGGAATGGATGCATGGTACGAACTTTCATTGATCTTTCTGCTGCGTCGCTTTTCTATTTGATCCTAACCGGCTTGTTCCAATTACGGCTCTATTTTGTGCATCATAGCTCTGGTCCGGGATCGTGTAAATTCAACAGCGGAATAATTGGAAATGGGTCTGTGAGTACTATTTAGTATCAATTCATCAAAATCTTAACATGCCCAAATATGTGCTCACACATTGCTCAATCATTCTCAAATCTAGTGTAATGATGAAGATGCTGGCAATAGTTGTACAAACAATACAGGAACTATTGGAATTGGATCATGTAATGGTCCAGATGCTTGCTTAGGCAACATGGGCAATATCGGGGATAATAGTTGGTGAGCTAAACTTGTGAAGATGCAGGACATGATATTTTTAGTGACATTTTTAATTTAATACGTTTTCTATGATGTCCGTGTTCTTCCGTAATTAGTAACGGGGAGAGGGCATGTCAAAACAACTACGCTGGTAAGATGACTGCACGGTCTTTAAACGTGAAATAACAGACTAACGAAGCCTATGAATCTAACCCAAAGTGTTGATTTGGCTAATCTTTCGCAGACATCGATCACAACTCTTGCAATGGAGAGGAAGCTTGCACATCAGACCCACAACAGGACATGATCATGTGTAAGTCGAACTAATTTGTGCTTCTATGAGAAGCAAAGCATTGCTGTCATTTTTAAATTCATTTACGAACCTCACCACGTGGTTATTTCATGTATTGTAGATGTGATTGGTTCTGATTCATGCAATGGCAAGGGTTCGTGCTTCAATCAAACTGGTAATATTTCCCAGCTTGCATGTGTTGGAGACTTTGCTTGTATGATGAACCAAGGTATGTATGGTTTAAAAGGTTTCTGTTCTTGATTGAACTTTCGTGCGTTGGACTTATTGTCTCGCGGGATTTTTCTGTCGCAGGCAACATTGGTGCCTACAGTTGTGATGGATTGATAGCTTGTTTGGAAAACACTGGTGATATTGGCTCAATGGAAATGACGGAAAACGTGGAAGGATCTTGTATCAGTGAAGAAAAGTTCGAGGATGACACTGATGATGACGACTATGATGGTGTATGTGCGACAAATGTAGACCGTATCGAAGATTCCTCATGCCTTGGAATGTCTGCGTGTACTGGTAATATGGGGCCTATTGGTGTTAACTCCTGTGATGGCGACTATTCATGGTAATTCCCTTCATATTTTTTGTCTCTTCTTATCTGCCAATGCGGCTTCCTCTAAACCTTTTGTTCGAACCCTTTTTTGTTCTTTTGTTGATCACAAAGCCGAGGAAATCGAGGAGTGATTTCAGATTTGAGTTGCGACGGGCCGAGTTCATGCAACAACAATGCTGGAGATGTTGGAAGTGAAAGCTGTCATCAACTGAACGCCTGCATGGACAACACAAATTCGATCGGTAATTCATCATGGTAAGACCCATTGACCGTATAACTTGTCCTTAACAAAAAAAAATTAGATTTGAAGCGCCATACTCATTATATCCCTCAAATGAATGCTTTCAAAGCATCGGTCGCTCCTCTTGTGCAAGGAACAATGCGACAATTTTAGAAGAATCGTGTATCGGAGTCATTGCTTGTGACAACGATCTCGAGGCTGAAGATTCTCCTATGGTAGGACCAAATGCCTGTATTGGAAGAGCAGCGTGCAGGTAAGCGTTCTGCATGATACGAATATTTTTTTCATTTATCCGGCCATACTAAGTTCTTTTCTTATTAATCGTTGCTTTTGACCAAGGCGCAACGTGGAAGATGTCGGACAAGGCTCGTGCCATGGAGAACAGTCATGTCTGGCAAACCAAGGGAAAATTTCAGGTGACTCATGCCAAGGGCTTCTTGCCTGCTTCAGAAATGAGGGAATTGTTGGGGAAGGTTCTTGCAAATCTGAGGCCACCACTTGTGATGAGGTCGATGACCCTTGCAGCGATTTCAATGGCGCTTGCAACGAAAATTCAGGTAGCGTAGGCTCTGGAAGCTGGTGAGTATTATTGATACGAATCGCTGTATTTTCTTGTGGGACGCTGTTTTATTGATGGACTCACTTCGTATCATTGAAATTGGTTCAGCTTGGAAGAAAATTCATGCTGTGGAAATGATGAGATTATTGAAGACAATGAATGCTTAACAGCAGGATCTTGCAGCAAATGTGATGGGTCACCAACAATATCACCAACAAAAAGTCCCACGCCTTTGCCAACTGCACCACCAGTGAATTCGCCAACTGCTTCGCCGTCGAAAAATCCAAGTGCATCACCTACAAAATCACCAACGAAAAACCCCACCATATCGCCCACAAAAAATCCTACTTCATCACCAACGACCGCGTCACCGTCCAAGTTTCCAACTTCGAACCCATCTACCTCATCGTCCCCATCTCTTACGCCTACGAAATGTAGCATTGTGCCTATGGCTTCCTTTCCTCAAAGATTAGAGGTAAGAAAAGTTGTTGTCGTGCGACATTTTTGTGTCAAATTGGAGCTCACCAATTTATTTGTTAACGCTTCAGGCGGATGATGCGGACGACAATTATCGATTTGGTGCTTCAACATCAATTTACAATTCCACCTTGATAGTTGGGG
The DNA here is from genome assembly GCA_036939595.1 of Thalassiosira livingstoniorum. Lineage (NCBI taxonomy): Eukaryota > Bacillariophyta > Thalassiosirophyceae > Thalassiosirales > Thalassiosiraceae > Thalassiosira > Thalassiosira livingstoniorum. Next base: position 8,304 of record JALLOT010001671.1, on the reverse strand, counting down.
CCCCGATCGCAGAGTCAGATCCCGACGTCTTGAGTGGTGCAGCCTACATATTTGAACTTGTCGAGGGGACTTGGAATTTTACTCAAAAACTGACACCATCTGTGGATGCAGCTGATAATGTTGGATTGTCTGTGGATATTACTGGTGAGTTTAGGTCATGATGTTCGTCATTGTAGTGCATTTGATAGGGCCCAAATGATTAATGTGATATTGTTCATAAATCTGATGTTGCTCCCAGGAACATTCGCCGTGGTTGGAGCTCCCTTTACTGATGGTGACGAAATTAACTCTGGTACTGTTTATGTTTATCAACGTGAAGACGACGGCAGTATGTTTGGCGATGCAGTGGAAATAAGACCGTCTACTCCTTCGTTATTTGGCAATTTCGGTTGGTCAGTCTCTGTTCGGGAAGACGGTCTGGTCGGTGAGCATAAGATACTTTTTTCATCACTTTGGATATTGATTGGTTACCTTTGACAAATTTCTTTCAACTTTCGCGAATAGCCATTGGCGCTCGAGCAGACCGTAATTTAATGGGGTCTGTGTATATTTTCAAAAACTATGGGCCGGATCTTTGGGAGGAAGTAACGACATTGGCACCGGACGTTACCTCAGGTTTGACTACCAACGGGAATTTTGGGTGGTCTGTTTCATTTGATTCGGATATTCTGGTTGTTGGTGCTCCTTTTGAGGGTACGGGAAGTGACATGACTGGGGCAATCTTTATCTACCGAGAAGAAGAAACAGACTCGTGGGTGTTGCAGCATACAATAAAACCAGATGAAGTCCCGGAGAATGGCCAATTTGGATACAGCGTAGACGTCGATGGGTCAACAATTGTCGTGGGGGCTAGAAATGAACCTATGATGTTTCTTGAAGGCGCAGGAGCTGCTTACATTTTTGACATTGACGGGTCATATAAGCAGAAACTATCTCCATTCTTCGCGGCTATCAATGCATTTTATGGTCAGTCAGTCGCCATCTCTGGGGAGCTCATCGTCGTAGGAGCGCCCACACCTAATCGCATAGGATCTGTCTACTTGTATCATCCCAAAGAAAGCGGGAGATGGAGACTAGCTCATGAAATTGTACCTGATGATGTCGGTTCCGGCTCTGCTTTTCAAATTGAGTTTGGGGCTTCCGTTGGAATTTCTGAGACATTGTTAGTTACGGGTGCACCAGCAAATGACGCCATTGGTCAAAATAGTGGATCTGTCTTTGCCTATGAGGTGATAGACACTACTCAGTGCAGACCGCCAACAGATATGCCCACGTATTTCCCAACATTTTCCAACACTAACAGCGATCCGACAATAACCCCTACATATTATCCAACCGGAAACACAGTGGTCCCTTCTACTTCATCTCATCCATCTTTACGACCTTCCAGTCGGCCAAGCTCTAGTCTTCTCCCAACATTATCATCAGCAACCACGCACCCCTCTGGCCAGCCGAGCACCAGTATTCGTCCAACGCCAACATCATCAACCCAGATTGTCCCTGTTTCCAACCAGCCTGTATTGATTGATTTCGAAGATGAATCATTGGACATGTTTTCAACTACTCAAGGCTGGAGCATTGTCGATGGAGGGTATGAAAGCAACAAAGCTGTCAAGGCGCCTGCTGATCTTGCCCCGGGCAATGAAGCAAACCTCACACTTCTTGTCGATTTTAAAGACGGCGGGCGATGGTCACAATACTTTCGCTCTGGGATGGCTGAAACCAACTCAGTTTCCATATACTTCAATGAAACGATTAGATTTCAGATCTCAAGTGATGTTCCTGATTATACCCCAATTACCACCCCACTGCCACCTGGACTAACAACAATAACTTGGCGGTTTGTGTCACGAAACACAGGGCCAGGTGATTACTTCGTGGATGATGTCCTGCTTACCCCCTACATATTTGATGATTTTGACACAGGGGACTTCTCCTATCTTCCTTGGGAGCCCGATGACGGGTGAGATTTTTTTGCTCAGGCTTAATCCAAAAAATCTTTCTGCGTCTAACCTCAGATAATTCCTTTGCCCGAATCCTCAATCTCTCTCTTGTTGATTGCAGGTGGGTAGTCGATGACACCAGGCCTTTCTCAGGAGACTTTTCGGCGCACTTTCAAGATGAAGATGCTGCGCCTGGAACACAGAGAAGACTTACACTGCCTTTGTCCTCTGTAGCAGGGGGGATTGTGACCTTTAGAATTCTGTAAGAAAGATATTTAACATTCCTTTCCCTGGCCACTTCATTCTTATCTCACAAATCCATTTCTACATCAAAAGGATTGATATTGGCATGCCATTTGATCAGCTGCTCATATTGGTTGATGATGAATCAATCAATGGTTTCATCTCGCCGGAAGAAACTTACAGACCATTTGGGACTCCACTTGAACCTGGAGACCATAACATCACCTGGTTGTACCTAAGACCTGGGTTCGAACCACCATTCGATAGGAACGAAACTCTCTATGGGACAGGCCAGGTGTGGTTAGATTCATTCCGCTTCATTCCAAATCCGCCAGTGTAATTCATAATTTGACTGTCATATAAGAATAACAAGAGTAATAAATTGATCAAGATGTAAGCAATGAGTCTGATGTTGAATGCAAAGTATGGGCAAAGGAGCTGGGGGAAAGTCAACAACTGTACAGACGATTTGGGACTCCACTTGAACCTGGAGACCATAACATCACCTGGTTGTACCTAGACCTGGGTTCGAACCACCATTCGATAGGAACGAAACTCTCCATGGGACAGACCAGGTGTGGTTAGATTCATTCCGCTTCATTCCAAATCCGCCAGTGTAATTCGTAATTTAACTGTCATATACAAGAATAACAAGAGTAATAAATTGATCAAGATGTAAGCAATGAGTCTGGTGTTGAATGCAAAGTATGGGCAAATGAGTTGGGGGAAAGTCAACAACTGTACCTTTTTTGGAATGAAGTTTGCTAAAAGTGGGCAGTACTTTTATGAGCTGATCATCTGAGAATTGGATTTGAACAGATAACATTAGAAATACTCAAAATGCTCAAACAAAGGTACTAGATACTGCCTTCGAGTAAATCCTCTTCTCTTCTTCTGCAGAAGCTGTAAACTGGAGGTGATTCAAATTCAAATGTCTTTTCATTGCATCAACAGTAACAGTAACAGTAACAGTAACAGTAACAGTAACAGCATGGGGCGCTAGAGCATCTACTAGTCTAAAGTAGGGAAATGGTTTGGACTAAACCAACTGACACTACTTATATTTGCACCGAACAGTACTTTTGTATCTCAGTCCTTTTTGGCCAGACATCTGTGGTGGTAATTCAAAATGGAGGCCGGGTGAAACTGTCTCATGTGGTGGCACAAGAGACTGAGACTGTGTCACAATGCCATGCCTCTCCTGAGTAGCCCTGCCACACCATGCACCATCATATTGCATCAACCTCCTAGTAAACCTATCCTGGCACACCACTGCTGTCTGAGCTGCCTGAAACTCTGCAATCAAACATTTTCCAATAACCACTGGACCCTGACCTAATTGTTTGGAGATATAAACTTTTGGTGACACACTTGGCTTGATTGTGTTGGTGTGCATGTGAATCAAAAGGTCTGGCACATGGCAGTGAGCTCCGGCTTCATTTTTCATGCATCTTGGTGTCACAATTGCCATGGTCCTTCTATCTAGAGGTAGAGGAGGACAGATGACTTTGAAATGCATTCAGATTTGAAAACAATGAGCCCAAAACACCTCATTATGTCCACCAGTGCCATGATGGTGTAGTGGATGAGGGTGAGAAACTAGTCCTATTATTGCCAATCCATTTTTGTGTTGGTATTAATTCATTTCTCTTCTCTGTCCAAAGACTTCAGTCAAAATAGCTACTACTTTGGGAGATCAACTAGCAATTACAATGTTCAAGCACAATCATGGTGTAAAATTCCAGCATCTAAGCTACTTATCACAAAGAAATCTATAAAAATCACATCATCTAACATTTTCTGTGCAGTTGTGTTAGTGTCCACCATTATCAGAAAATAAAGCAGCAAAATATTTAACAGTCTTATAATTTCACTCCATAAGAAAACTTTACTGTTTTACTTGTGTATGGTTTCCATAGAATTTTTCTAAAGAGCTCCTCATGTTGGATTATGCCTTCACATCACTTGCAGCTGGCTCCCCAAAAGAACATGAGAAAATGTGGCCCAGGATGGCTCAATTGATGATTTTGAGGTACCATATATTTAAGGGTCAAGGTGCTAGAAATCAAAAATTTAGTTCTACCATTTTAGGGCTTTTAATGCATTTGATATAATAGTTGATATTGGTACTAGTCCTATGTGGTATCTGCACATTTTACATTATTTATGTTTAAAATCAGATTCAATAAATTCCTTAAAAACTAGTTCTGAACCAAAAATCTCTATAACCAAATTTCTTTTCTTATTAAAATATTCCAGTAATTGTGCATTAGAATAAAAAATTTGGTAGTGTCACATTATTTTCCTGCTTTTAGTTTTCAATAAAAAATAACATTACAATATTTCTACAAGAAAAATTTTATTCATTTAGTGTTTTGTGTTTGAGAGAGTTTTTGTCATTGCTACGTTTTCAGTTCCACTGTTTTTGTTGCAATATAGCATCATTTTTGCTTTACCAATACCAGTGCCCTATTTCAAACTAAGACTAAAAAAATCTGTCTTCTAGCTCTAAAATTGTGTTTTTTTGATAGATGAGAACAACATACCAGGAATTGATCTATTTTCAGTGTTCTACATGGATCCCTTTAATGTACTAAAAAACTGTTTTGTCAGAATAATTTTGTGGTTGAAAAATCTTAGCTTTCAACAAACTAAAACATTTTCCTGTTAGAAAGCACACACAAATGGACATGGTGTTTAGATGGACAAGCCTTGTCATGCCATCATTATTTAAAATTTTTGGTTCACTCATCCTCCTTTGAACTTTGGGTTTTGTCCAGTTTCTTCTTGGTTTAATTGCTACAATGGACGTTGACCCTCTACTTTTTAATTGAACTAGTTTTTTCACAAAGATGAGGTAATGCATATACCATACAATATGAAGAAAAATCAAAGTAGGAAATAATTCAAACTCACAAGTAGGTAAAATTAAAGAGAAGCAAAAGCCAGATATATTTTAATTGTATAAAGAATAGCAAAGAAAATTTATAAGTATTAAGTATTAGTACATGTTGAAAGGAAAAATCCTTTACACTCTGTGTGAGCTCTCAAAGTAGCTGTTCTTGAAATTATTGTTGGTTTCTTTGATTTTTATCTTATGATGTTTTGAACTTTTGATTCTTTTACCATACCATCAATGGCTGCAAACAAAATTGTCACCATCTGTCATAAAATCTTTGAAGGGATCTATAGTGCGATCATTCTTGAACAACGGGTCCCTTTGAACTAACCTTTACATAACAACACAAATTTTGTTTAGTGGCACTGGTGCTATTTTCCATTAGTACAGTTAATCTCTGTCTGCCTTCTTCAAGTACCGGCTCTTACAATGATTGCTACCAGTCCTTGCATTGACAGCTAAATACAATGCCCAAAAATTTGTATCCCATTGTGTATTTGTTGTCTACCATCCTTGTCACAATGTTCTTTCAAAAAGTTATGTTGATGGTTTTCTCATAAGATCAACACTGACAATGAGAGTCACTACAATCACTATTTGCCAACAATAAAAATTGCAATAATTTGCTGGCCATGCAGTGTGGGGATGGTGTCCTAGAGACCTCGTAAATAAAGCATTGGACCCATCATCACCAGGAGTGTCATGATTGACACTGATTCAGCTATTTTTTGCAGTTCATGATAATGTCCATTGCCATCAATGGCAAACCAGTTCTTTCATAATCACAGGATAAAATTACATCACAATAGTCCTTAATAATTATGTCATTGACTAAGTTCAAAACTAAAAACTAGCTCAAAATCATTATAAGCTACCATAGATCTACATCATAATAATATTATGCTTAAGCTATGATGGTTATATTTTACTTTTTGATGACATGATACACACACAATAATGATACTGATACAATATTGACATCAAAGCCATTGGAAAACTTGTAAACATCATGTACTTTAAGTTAAAGTTTCAGCACTGGAGGTTTATTGTGGTTCTTGTTAGGTAATAATACTGTCAATCACAACAACATCATTGGAAAACAAAAGTCTGTTTGTGCTGGTAGAGCAAACCAAATGACATCTATTGTGAAGATATCTGCCAAACAAAGGGCATTGGGCCTTGAAGGGATAATTTTGGTTATAGAGCAAAAACCACCAAGAAAAGAGCAAAAATTATTTCATTTTTCTAAAAAATATGGATGTGTTTTTTTGCTATTTTTGATAATTGGCCATTTCTTCATGAACTTCTGATTGTTCAACATGCAAATTGAATGGACCAGGTAATGTTGAGATAGGTTTGATTGTTGCTTCATTGTTTCATTCATCATTCCTGTTTTTGGATAGAAAACAAGACTCTTGGTTATGCTTATGAGAACATGAACATAGTGTCCCCTCTATCTCTATCTTCACAAAGCTGTGCATTATATCAGCTATTACACTGCTTGAACCACTTGTTTGTCAGTGAAGTTTTGGGTTCATTTATTTTGCCGGAAGTGTGTTCATTTCTTTAAAGAATTTTTTATTCACTTTCATTACATATTACAAGAAGGATCCACAATCCTGTTGAATTTGTTTCTTTTTTTCTTGTTGAGGATGTCTGACATAATGAGGTGCTTGGGATTGTGGATAGGTTTCTTTTTGAAGCTTCAGTGTGTTGATTGGGTGTGAAGAGTGTTTCTTATACTAAAATTTGAGGATCATTCTCAAATGTACCCCAGTATTGATGTTCTGATCCATTTGTTTATGTCATTGGCTGTCAGTGTCTGTAAATGTGAAAAAAAGCAATAAAAAACTTTGGGGTACATTCAATTTTTAATTTTTCTACTTAAGCGGACACAAATTCAACTGCACACAGCTGCAAGTGGGTTTAGACATGCCTTTCTGGTTTGGATCTTGTACAAACCACTCATTTTGAACCATAAAGGTGTGACTGGAAAGCGCTCTCCAGTCAAAAGCATGGTTATATAGAATGTTAATTCATAGTTATTTTTTCCTCCCAGATACCAATTATCAACGCTTTTACAAATACTGTGTTTTTTCTTTCATAGTTCTAAACACCAATATCGCCCACTATTATGGTGAACACAATGTGTCTGTAGATGCACTGCACTTCCAGAGTTCAAGCATATTCTTTACCTTAACTTTGTCAAGGTAAATATTGAACTATGCTCAGCCAACTGGGGCCATTAAAGATTGGCCATGAGCATACATTCTTTCCAACCATATAATTTGATTAGGGACCCTACTCCAACTGTGTTGTACGTTGTACATATATGTGCACCCCTACTGTTACTGTGTCATTGCATGCAACTTTTTCACATATTCATGAATCAATCTGTTTTTTTGTAATTTATTAAACTATGCTCTTCCAACTGAGCTAGTGTGATCACACTAGCTCAGTTGGCAGAGCAAAGTTCAATAGAAGAAATCATTTGGTATAATAATAACTTCTTCTGAAGTTCATTGTACATCTTTCTTGACTAGATAGATGTATCCATCAATGCTGAACTTCCATCCAACTTATTTGCCATTAAAATCTTGATGGTTGAGGAATTGATGTATCTGTACATATATAGTCATCCATTGGGATTGGGTTGCTATGCTAAAATTCTTTAAGACCTACTTCCAGTGAGTCTTTGAGTGATTCCATTAAAGAACATATTGTGTTTACCTCAAACATTCAGTCTGCTTGATCTTAGATCTCCTTAAATCATAAATATAACTTATTATAGTACCTGTTTTTCTCTGATATTGACCACCACTTGGATGCAATCAAAAAATGAATCAACCAAATTTACAACCTTTGCCCTTGGGAGCTTTGAATTTTGGAATGTAAATTATGATATTTTCCTTTTGACTTACTAGAGTTGATTGATTCCATGGTTATTCTCTCTTTCCAGATTTTTTTTCATTTTTATCAACTGCCAATATTATTGAAATTTCCCAACTTCCTCATCAAACAATGCATTGGATCCATAAGGTGGGAATGGTGTCATTTGATGCATGACTCTGTTATTTATTAGCTTGGATTTACAAGAAAAATGGTGTTTGTTTGTCTGTATTAAGACTGATGGTACACATCTTGTTATATCGGTTTGTTTAAAATCTCCTCTCTCTCTCTCTCTCTCTCTCTCTCTCTCTCTCTCTATAATATATATAT
>JALLOT010001670.1:0-14425 GCA_036939595.1 Thalassiosira livingstoniorum | reverse complement strand
TAGGGAGGATACACAGATAACACTCCCTTCAAAAGGACAGAGTCACAAAATAATGGAATGTGACAAAATAAAGATGTGTGGGCTCTGACAGCCCTCAACAATGCCCTTTTGTTAAAACCGCTGAAGTCAACAGAGAAGGCATATTTCAGAAAACTTATGTGGGAGAAGCTGGAGACGGCGGAATCCCCGAAGGCGGATTTGAAGCTGTGGAGTATGACATTGAACAAATGCTCACGCACAGCCAGGATTTTTGGCCGGCCGATTTTGGGCATTACGGAGGACTCATGGTTCGTCTTGCATGGCACTGCTCGGGAAGTTACCGTATTTCGGATGGATGTGGCGGCTGCGATGGAGCCCGCATTCGTTTCGCTCCAGAGGCGATTTGGCCCGATGATACAAATCTTGACAAGGAATTGCGGGTTTTGGAGCCCATCAAAGAAAAATATGGGAGCAAATTGTCCTGGGGAGATCTAATTGTTCTTGCTGGAACGACAGCTATCAAAAATATGGGCGGGCCAGTTCTTGGTTTTTGTGGTGGACGTATCGATGATGCTGATGGTTCGGCAAGTATCTTGCTCGGACCAACGGATCAGCAAGATGCTCTCATGCATTGCGAGGTTGACGGAAGTTGCGAATTTCCACTTGGTCAGACAACTCTTGGTTTAATTTACGTTAATCCTGCCGGTCCGCAAGGTGTAACTGATCCTGAATTGAGTGCTGAAGATGTACGTAACTCTTTCAGTTGTATGGGGTTCAACGATCGAGAGACTGTTTCTGTTCTAGGAGGTGGACATGCATTTGGTAAAATGCATGGTGCTTGCAGTGAGCCTCCGTGTGGAGATGGAAAGGGAAAGAACACATTCACAAGTGGGTTTGAAGGATCTTGGAGTACTACGCCGACTGAGTGGTCAAATCAGTATTTTCAAAATATTCTTAATTATGAGTACACTGTCAATGAAGGACCTGGAGGAGAACATCAGGTAAGATTGCAGATATGAAGGATTCCTTTTTGTGGTACATGTTTGCGAAAATAATTTGGGGCTCTCTATTTTTAGTGGTCTCCAAATGATTTAGAGGACGGCACTGCTGCTCCGCCAGTCACTATGTTGACTGTGGATTTGGCGATGAAAAGCGACCCTTCTTATAAATCTCTTTCCGAAACATATGCCGAAGATATTGAAGAGCTTGAGAACGATTTCGCTCTCTCGTGGTATCGTCTTACAACGCGAGACATGGGCAATCACAAAAGATGCATTGGCTCAATGGTGCCAGAGCCTCTGGCTTGGCAGCAACCTTTGCCGGAGTATCCTTCTTCTCTCCCAAATTATTTACTGGTACGCAAGCAAATCCAAGAAATGATATATGATGGCATCGCCTATACCCATGAATTGACACGTCTCGCCTATCAGTGTGCTAGTACTTACCGTGCGACTGATCACCCGCCCGCATCCGCTTTGAGCCAGAAATTTCTTGGCCCGAAAACGAAGGACTCGACAATATAATTGCGAAGCTGGAAACTGTTAATAGAGGCGATGTTTCGATGGCGGACTTGATTGTGCTTGCAGGTCACACTGTGATAGAACACGATGGCGGCGATTCCATGCCGTTCTGCGGTGGACGAGCAGATGCAGATGGTGCAGATTACCCTAACCCTGACCCTCGTAGGTACATCACGGATCATGTTCTTGCAGTTATTGATGACTTTGATGTGAAGGGTCTTGGGACAGCTGAAGGAGTGGCTCTTCATGGGAAGCCAACAGAACAATTTAAGATGGGTGAAGTTTTTGAGGTGAGTTGTCTCGCGACAAGATGGAACGATTTCTTTGTTGAATGGATGTTTCACTGAAATGTTGAATTCTTTTGTGATTAGGTCCTTACGATGGGAGAAATGATTACATCTGATAGTGCAGCACACGGTGAAGGCAGTACTTCAACTTACCAGCTGGGAGACAAGATGTACACTGTAACAGCGGAACAAACAGCACTGTTGAGTGATCCAACGTTAAAGACCTACGTTGACATTTATGCCACAGACAGTGCAGCATTCAGGAAGGCCTTCGCCGATGGTTGGATTTACATGATGGCCGCGGGCATGTACACCGGGCCTGAATCAAACTACTGTGCTGGTAGAAGTGATGCCACGCTCACGGCAGATAAAGAAATGAGTGAAAATTCATTCTAAAGAAAAAAAGAAAACGGAGAATATGTATCAGTTTCATAAATGTTTCACTAAACCTCGTAATTATTTACAGATTTTACTTTATTTTGACTGAAGGACCACGAAAACAAATTATTAACATAAACGACATCAAATTTCAACTCAATTTGTACAAAAAGGTATTTTGGGCAAGGCGTTCATTTTAAAACGGTAACCCATCATCTCGGTTGAACTCCATCATTAGGCCGGCATCTTGAAATCCGGCATAGAGCCGTTTTCCATCAGGACTCAATGCAATTCCGACTGTCTCGTCACCCTCATACCTGCCACGAGGGATGCCTCGGAATACTGTGTGGTACACTCCACTTCTATCACGAGCGAAGACCTAATCAAGTGTCGAATATTTGAGTTAGGATAGTGTCGCAGAGAAATTGGAGTCAAGCTCCATCCACTGCAATGTCACTTACCCCAGGAGAAACTCCTCCATCTTCGCAGAAGTACATGTAGTGCTCACTCTGTCCTAAAAGTATTTGATCGGGCTCGTTCAAAAGTGACCTTCTCCCAATAAATTTATACCCTGTAATTTCCGACTCGTATGTATTATCATCTAAATTTAGAATGAAAAGCTTTTTTGTTTCCTTTGATACAAAATAGAGTTTTCCATCGTGGTACTCTGTGCGTGTTAGAGATTTGAAAACTGTTTAAGTTTGTATCATGCTGGAATAATTGAAACGATATCGTCGCTGTCACTCACCTATTCCTTCAGCATTCTGGAAGTGCCTGTATGCCGATTTTCTTCCCTCTCGTTTGCTTGAGGTCCACTCGAAGTGTGTGTCATCGATGATGCGGAGATATGTCATGATCCCGTCATAATTGTGCAGCGAGTCCCATCCGTTTCCATTTGCCTCGTATCGGCGCAATGCACCAAGGGAGGAATCTTCGGTGACGAAGAAAATTGGACGTTGGGGGTTTGAGTTATCACAGGCCTAAAATAACGATGCGAAGGTAACATAATGGGGCAGATGGATTAGTGATGCATAATTTCAATCATTGAAAATAACGATTCAGCATCACTGACTACGCTTTCAAATTTGCCTCCATCCAATCCGCCAAGGACCGTTTCTCTTGGCCTCGAGTGATTTTCACCTTGCGGATCAGGATCAATCTTTCAATTGTATGCAGAGGTAGTCGAGAGAGAAAAATGATAAGTTCAAAATAGAATCTTTTCGCCGAGCTCAAGAAAAGAAACAAAAATTCAATTACCTGCCAGCATTGACCTCCTTCGACCTCTTCACAACTAACCCAGGTATTCCATGGCGTAATCCCACCCCCACAATTTTTATCAGTTTTGGTCAAAAGTTCCTTGTAATCGATAACATCCCCATTCTCTGCAAAATAAACTGCATAAACACCGCCTCCTCGATCATCCACCTCTGAATTGCTCACGTAAACATATTTTCCATCCGTCAGAGGAATAACTCCAGCAGCATCCATCATGGTATGGAAAGGACTCGAGGAACGAGTTCCGTCAGCCAAACGGACTTTCCATCCATCCATGGCAATCATTCTGACAGAGAGGCCGGTGCTGATTTCGATGTCTAGTCTCTTGTCTATTATGCTCAAGTCTCCAGGGAGAAATGGCTGTACGGGAGATCTTGTAGGGAAAGGAGTCGTTGGAATCTCAGTCGGTGTTTCAGTGGGCGATGATGTAGGAGATTTTGTAGGCTCCTTTGTGGGTGCCACGGTAGGCATATCTGTAGGCGCCAATGTTGGTGCTTTAGTGGGAGATCTAGTGGGCTGGATTGTAGGTGCCTTTGTAGGCATCTCTCTAGGGGTTGAAGTGGGCGATAATGTCGGTGCATTCGTAGGGTATTGAGTAGGAGCTCTTGACGGGAAAGTCGTATTATTCATAGAGGCAAATAACGGCATTGGCTTTTCAGACAACAAATAAAAAACGCGTTAGGAACGAATAATTTTTCAACAGTATGAACTGAATATTGTCTCTCACTCACTTCAGAACCTGGAAGCTTCTCAATGTCATACGGTGAAGCGGGGTTTCCACTTTCCAGCACAAGTGACGAGTCGTCTTGAGAAATTGATTTTTCGGCCGAAGTATTCTTACTGCCTCTTTTCATCGAAAGCCCGACTGCCAGTCCAATTGCAGGTAAAATAATGCAAATCAAAGCCACTCCCATCGCATAACATATTTTTCTTCTGCCTTTTTTACTGGCATCGCCTTGTACCTCAATCCCCTTCTCCACGTCCTGCGAGCTTGCACCTTGATCACAATGATCTTGTTCTTTGGCATTTGAGCCAGTTTGGGCTGTCATGATTCAGTATTTTGGATGGAAAATCGACTCAGTAACTTTTGCTGAGATGCTTGGCTGCATCGAATTGATTTGTTCATGAAATTATGTTTCCTTGTTCTTTGCTTCTAAAGATGAGCCCTCCTGCCTTGTTCCATATCGCTGAGCTAGCCCTGCCAATTGCCATCTCATCGGTTGCAAAATGTTGCTGATTTGATTTTCCCGCCAACTTTTCCAGAGATGACCTAGTAGCAGTAGAATAATCACTCTAGAGTGAGCGAGAGGGAATCTCCGGACCCTTTTAATCCCAACTCGCAACGGGTATTTTCCACCTATTATGCCAAGTCACATTGTCAGCTCCAACGCACATTTCGATTTTGGAGTGAACTGCAAACTCAACGCACACGCCATACTTAGGTAAATAGAACATATGGTAGCAAATGACTTGAATCTTTTTCTTCCATGTTGTATGTTGCTCCTAACAGGAGTCAAACCTCGCTTCAATAGTAACCAACACACATGAACTTCACTAAGTGTAGGAATAATACTAAGTGGTAATACTACGAACATAAGTATTGAGATAGAGTGAGGCATTTTATGACGCCTCAGAATCGCCATCCAATAATCTCCTCATTGAATGAACATGGATGAACATCAAGTTTCATGACACATTTGTGAGAATTGAACACATGTGCCATTTCCAATTTGTCGCCATGCCACAAACCATCCTTTGACATCAATCAACATGGCACGTGGTGGCACCGCATTCAAAATTCACAAGACATTTGAATCTCTCTTGCTCTTGTAAACGTTGTTTCATTCAGGCGGAATCTTGTTTGCGTCGGTTTTCATGTTTATGTGCAATACCTATGTGAGCCTAAGTATGTTTTTGTTTTTGGTATCCATTATTTCAATTGGGCTAACTTACAACATGATACAATGAAGATTCGTTCTTGACCGTTGAACCCAAAAAATATTGGCTATCAAAGGTAAGTGCAATATGAAGATTCAGGAACATCCATAAGTACCAGTAGGTCACGTAAAAACCAGTAAGTAAAAGAGTACTGGGTACTATACAAGTTTGAAATCACGCAAAACCGTGAATTTTAATGAAAATTATTTGGCAACAACATACTTACTTACTTACTTACATAGATAGCTTCTTTGGGTTTTAAAATAGTATTAAAAGTCCACATGATTTTTGAGGGTTTTGTGTGTTTTGCGCTATATTTACAAGGAAAAATACAACAACTTTTCTAATATCTGATGATATTTTAAAGTATAAAACGAAGTCAAACTATGTTTGGAAAAAAATTGCCAGTCTGATTTCATCGTATTTTGTGTTTGTAAGTTTTTCAGTCATGTCAAAGAAAATGGTTTCATTCTTATGCAAACCCAGGATATTCCAGGTTCCAGATACCACTCCAACCACAAGCAACTCAAACTTGTTCTTGTCAAATATGAGGCTTAATATTATCATAAAAAATTGGGAAAGAAATAATGATGATGATGAATGGATTTTACTGAAAACTAATGCAAAATATAATAAGAAAAATAATCTAACAGATTAAATGCAGATACAAAAGAAGTGATTCCTAAAATTTTCACAGTAAGAGGTTGATTTTTTTTTACTCTGGCTAGAATTTTAGATGCATTAAATTGAAGTTCAAATTGCATATCAATCATTTTCAATGTACTTTGTTGCTCAAAGAATTAGTGCTTCTAGAAGACCACAATTTTCATTAAATTATTGTTTACTCAAAATTCAATAACTGTTAGTAGTATACAAACTAAAAATGATTTCTGAACAATAAATACTTTATGTGAATGATAATTTTCTCAAAAAATATCAAGTAAAAGTAAATTAGGCTGTATGATCATTTTTGATGACATGAAAATCTATCACGACTGAGGAATTATTGTTACTCTCTACAGTTGTTTTAAATTTGCTATGAAAGTAATGATATAAAATTGCCAAACTTCAATTATGGAAATGCTGCAAATATTTTTTCTTTGGTTAAGAGATTTTGATGTCTAGCATCTATCAACCATATCCGATAGATATTTTGAAAGTTATCCCAGAATTTTTTACTTGTTAATCACAAAATCTTTTTGAAGTGTCACAAGCAAGACTGTCAGATCCATCTAGACTTACATCTAGTGAATCTGCAATGTGGTAAAATGAGAGAAAAGTCTTCTCTGAATCCAACTGCTCCTTTGGTGAGAGCTGTTATTATGCAACACATCCCCAAATTGAATTTATTGGATAACAATGATTATCCATTTGATTTTGATGTACTTAGATATTACTGCATCACCTGCAAAATTTCTCAAGAAATTTTCTACATGGTTTTGCATGCCATCACATAATTTGTTTGTTCACCACATTTCACTGTCAATGAACATAGTATGTGAGACAAAAATATGTGTCCTGTTTTTAAGGCTTGCTATGTTTAATCTTTTGTATTCTGTTTTTGTGTTGTTTTGAAGCATGAATCTGGACTTCATAAAGCTCTTTGAATTTTCCAAATGCCACTGACAAGAATTTCCTGTCAACTCTTCCAGAGATGACCAATAGATAATCATTAGAGAGAAGGAGTCTCCCAATCCTTTATCTTGCTACAAGTATTTCACCCTGGTTAGTGTTGTAGTAGCAGCAAGCAACTTTGTACCATAAAAATATGCCAAAATGGATTATCAGCTCCAACAAACATTTTGATTTTGTAGTGAACTTTAAACGCAATATGCATGACATCCAAAAAAAAATTGAATTGCTTTTTAGTTTTTAGTTGTATGATCTCTAGCAACTCAAGACTAAATGGACTGAATTTTTTCTTCCATATTGCTCCTATGTAACAGGGATCAATGTCAAACCCAGTCCTGGCACCCGTCCCACATGGCATGTCTCATCACCACTGCCAAGTGAGATTGCAGCTGCCGCATCCTGAGTTCTTCTTTGCCTCCATGGCTGAAGACCAGACCCCAAGTTGTGTAGATCTAGCTCCTCATAAGTTAGTCAATCTCATGAGTCACTGGATCTTTAGTCTTCTTGTGCTCAACAGGGATTGACTAAGAGAAATATCTGGGGTTTTTGCCTGTTACCTACCAACAGCCAACAGCAACCATGAGCTCTGACCCAACCATCGAGAGTGTTTTGGCAAGGTTTCCCTTCAAAACACTCCCACCATTTACTTCCAGACCAACATACTTCTGCCTCAAACTCAAAGATATTTATGACAGAGTGGTTGAGAATCTGGCATCCATCGAAATGCCACTGGGCAGCGGCCAACATGGGTACATAGCCCTGGCCATGATCCCCCAGCTACATGCCACCTACAGCAACATCCCACTCCTAGATCCGGCCAACCTTTGGAACTCTTGTGTACCCCCAAGGAGCAGGAACTGAACTAATGGCACTTATGAAGAATCAACATGACATCAACAAAAGAGCATACCTCAAATTTAGAGTCATGGAAACAGCGATTAAAAATCAAACCCTCAAAGCCATCAACAAAAAATATTACAAAGTCTTACAACACCCTATGCTGGGGTATTGAGACCTCACAATTGCTGATCTATTCACCCACCTTGCAACTACATATGGAACTGTAATTGACAAGGATATCAAAGAAAACTGGAGGGTAATGAACACCCCATATGACTCCAAAAAGCCAATCGAACTATTATTTGAACAAATTGACAAGGACCAAGAGTTTGCCCTGGATGCCAACATGGGGTATACTGAGTCCCAGCTCCTCTGCCTTTTGATTAAACTAATTCGCAGTAGTGATGCCTTCCTATTGGATATGAGAGACTGTGATCTCAAAGTGCCAGCCAGCAAAACCTACCAAAATGCCAAAATTCATTTCACCCAGGAAGAAGCTTGCAAATTGGTTGATGAGGAAACTACAAATTTACAAACTTTGCCAACAACATTCAAACAGAACAACTTAAAAGTTTTGAGTCTTCCCTCAAGGCCTTCACCAATGAAACAGTACTTCAGTGCGAGCGTCTTGATGCATTGGACACTAAGCAAGAAACCACCCAACACAATGAAATCAATAATCTTCAACAATAATTCATGAAGATGCAGATGCAAAACCAACACCTTATGCAGCAATTCCAGCAACAGCAACAAAACCAGCAAGGCAGCCATCGTAACAACAGATGTAGAAAAAACTGTCAAAACTACCGTAATAACAACAATAACAACTTCCAACAGCAACAAAGGCAAACTCCCCATCAGCAGCAGAACAATGCCCAACCTCCCAACTTCAACCATAACAATCAAGTGCAACAACTTCCAGGATTCTTCCCATCATACATGTAGAAAGCTCAAGGAATACAAGGGCAGCAGTGTTGGAATCAAAATCAATGCCCAAGAAATCGGTGTCCAGTAGAGTATTGTCACATCCATGGATTCATTCAGCACAGTAGCCAAAACTGTTGCTCCACAGGTCCCTTCTACCAGTGGAATGCAACAGCTGAAAACATGATGAATGGAAACACATATAATATGAGGAAAACCAGGGGGTACAACTGCATGTGACAGGATGGGGTAGCTGTATAAACTAAAGTAAATATTATCTCTAATGTTACTACTAGCCGTAACCCCACCAAAACCAATATTCCTACTATGATGGATTTGGGTGCAAATAAAAATTTCTATATGCAAGTTACTCCAAATTTAAAATTCTACCCATGGCATACACCAATGGAGGTCCACCAACCAGATGGGTCCCCCCTTTGTAGCTCAGCTGAAGCCACACTAACTAATGAAAAGTATGAAGAAATTCAGGAACACCTGGATGGACATGTCCTTCCAGATCTTGAATATCATTCCATAGTCTCCCTTGGACAGGTCTGCAATGCAGGCTGTGTGGCAGTCTTTGATAAAGATAAATTTGAAGTCTGGAAGGATAAGAAAATGATAATAGATGGTACATGGGCAACCAATGGCTTGTGGTATATTAATGGCATTAACACATCTAATGACATCCAAGCAAATTCACTCCATAACGTTTATGCTGCCAAGAACATAAAAGAAGCTATCCAATTCCTACATGCAACACTAGCCTTGCTGACAAAAGCTTTGTTACTGTTGGCAATTAAAAACATTTTTTTTGCAAGTTGGCCTCTAATGAACTCTGCTAATGTTAAGCCACTACTTTTGGAAACAATGGCAACACACAAGGGACATCTAAAACAACAATGCCAAAATGTCCGGTCCACCAAGCGCAACCAAGAACCTCCAGTCACACAGGAACCAAAGTCCAACATTGTAGTACTGTGTGTGTTGAGCACAAAGACTTAACTGGAAGGTCTTACACTGATGCCACTGGAGCCTTTCCGTACCAACCCTCCCAAGGGCATAAGTATATCTTTGTTGTGTATTCAGTTGATGGTAATTGCATCTTGTTGCTGCCAATGAAAAGCTGATCTGATGCAGAGTATAAACAAGTGTACAAAGAGGGCATGTCACATTTAGGACAATGTGGAATTAAACCAATAATAAATGAAATGGACAATGAAGCATCAGCAGAAGTAAAATCATAGCTTAAGAACAGTGATATTGTGTACCAGTTAGTCCCAACAGGTTCCCATTGCTCCAACATTGCAGAGAGAATGATTGAAACCGCCAAGCACCACGTACTTGGCGGCATGGAGACCACTGACCCTCAATTTCTAATAGACAGTGAGACCAACTATTGCCCCAATGGGAGCAAACTCTCAACACGCTCCTCCCTTTCTGAATTAATCTGAAGGTCTCTGCAGCAACGTGGATGTATGGACAGCACAATTACTCCAGCAACCCCATTGCCCCAGGGGGGTGAAAATGTTTATGTTTTGATGACCCCAAAGACAGGCCATCATGGGGCTACCGCGGAGTAGAAGGCTTTGTGGTAGGCACAAGTTTTGAGCACTACCTCTGCTATGACTATGAAGTATTCATTCCTTCCACTGGTGGCACACAAATCACGGACACAATTATCTTTTTCTGCTCAGCAACTACAAAATTTCTGAGGCCCCAACTCCAGAAAAAACCTCTTAGATGCAGCAGAAAAATTAGGCCAAGCTTTACAAAACATGGCATGCAACAATCCTGTCTACCCAACACTTACCATTTATTCAGGTCTTCAACAACTCATGGATATCATTAAAACTGGAACAAAATGCCTTCATTCACCTACAGTCACTGAACCACAACAGCAAGCCCCACCATCCCAGGAACCAATCTCAACTCCTGAACTGCAACAGCAGACCCCATCAGCCCAGGAACCAATCTTAACTCCTCATCATCATGCAGAATCTACTGAAGGCCCACCACTGAAGGTGTCCAACAAAGACCCCAATGTCCCACTAACTCCTGTCCCAATAACCAAAGATAACCCTCCAGAATCTCCGAGGGTGGAGGAACCCCAACCAGTCATCATTGAAATGGCATGTATGACCCGCTTTCAAACAGCTTCTGCTTCCCAACCAATCCATTTAATGCTGGACAATCCCATCCAAGACCCTATCTTCAACAGGCCTATCCATCCTTCCCACCACTGGTGTATGCAAGTTGCTACGAAATGAGATGGTGCATAGTATCAATCAGTCAATGCAAATGGTAAAGGAAGAAGAGCACAAAAAACCACATATACCACCATACCTGGTCAGTGCTGTCCTGTGCTCAAAGATGGGGAACATGCAGGAGTACATGCACTTAATTGCTGTCCCAGACACCAAAGACAAAGGTGTCTGGGACCATGGGATGTACTACGAGATGGGGAGCCTAATGAATAGCACCAAGTAAGGGGAAATAGGCACTCAAACAATGAGAGTTATATGCAAAGCTGACATTCCAAAAGGAATAAAGGATGTATATATCAGAATTGTAGTCAACATACACCCAAATAAAGAGGTCCAGGAACAAGTTAGACTGACCTTAGAGGATAACCAAATCAAATACCCTTTTGAAGTCACAATCCAAACTGCTGACATCCCCACTGCTTAAAACCTATTCAATGATGAGGTGTCAAGGGAAGGTGCACATTTCATGGAGATGGATATCAAAACATTTATCATAATACTCTCATGAAAGTCCCTGTCTATGTACAAATTCAAGCAAAGTTAGTTTCCAAGAAGTTCCTTGGCAAAAATAACTTAACTTACCTGATATGATAGAAGATGGCGGATACCTTTATTTAGAAATTACAAAAGGGATGTATGGCCATCCTGTCACTGGAAGAATGGCCAATGACCTCTTGAAAGAATATCTGGTTCCATTTGGTTATGCTGAATGCAAATATATGCCTGGGTTATGGATCAACAAAAAGAAAAAGACAAAATTTGTGTTAGTAGTGGATGATTTTGGTGTGGGGTACTTGGATAGAGTGGATGTGTTGTACTTACTGCAGACATTAAGAAAATGACACGAGGTAACTATGGACTGGTGTGGGAGCACATTTTGTGGAATTAAACTCAGCTGGAAATATCCCCAGCAGTGGGTTGAACTCTCTCTTCCCGGCTATGCTAAAAAAGTTGAATAAAATTCAACCATCCTGAGCCAAAACGGCCCCAGCACTCTCCGCACCCGGATCCCCCCGCACTCTTTGACAAGCATGCCCAAGCCCCTACTCCCCCAGATACCTCGTCACCCCTGGACAAGCCTGGAACTAAGTGTGTCCAGCAGGTCTGCAGCTACTACCTGTTTTACGCAAAAGCAGTTGACAACACAATGTTAAAAGGCCTCAACAGGATTGGAAGTAAACAAGCAGAACCAATAGAACTCACCAACACCAACAAGTGGGTTATCCACCTGCGCAATTATGTGGCCACCCTCCCTGATGCTTGCATTTGCTACTATGCTAGTGAAATGATCCTCAAGGTTCATAGCATTGTCGGCTGTGCTAATGAACCCCAAGCTTGTAGCAGTTGCGGTGGATACTTCTATATGGGGGGTGCCCAGAACCCACAGAACCCCCAATGGCTCAATGGCCCCGTAGACATCAAGTGTAGTTTACTCAAGATTGTGGCTGCATCTGCAGCTGAAGCTGAACTTGCATCACTTTTTAAAAATGTCCAGAAAGCTACTATGGTCTACTGCTTGACACTGGACAAGTTGGGATATCCACAACCGTCAACTTTACTTTATGTTGACAGCACAACAGCAACTGGCATTGCCAACTGCACCATCAAACAGCAGAGGTCACAAGCTATGAATACGCGCTACTTTTGGGTCATTGACCAAGTGGACAATAATCATTTTTGGGTCATTTGGTCACCTGGCCTGGAAAATCTGGCAGATTATTTCACGAAGCATTTTTTTCTCTGCACACCACATTAAGGTGTGCCCATTTTACTTGTCCTTACCTAATTTGCCAAGATTCTTGCCCAAAGTGCCTTCACCTTAAGATCTGTAAGGGTTTATCAAAACCAGTCCCAACACCAGTCCCACTTGGCATGGCTCATCACCACTGCCAAGTGATATTGCAGCTGCTGAGGCCTGAGTTCTTCTTTGCCTGCCTGGCTAAAGGCCAGACCCCAAGTTGTGTAGATCTAGCTCCTCATAAATCATTCAATCTCATGAGTCACTGGATCTTTAGTCTTCTTGTGTTCAACAGTCAAACCTTGCTCCAACAGTGAGAACGCACACATGAACTTCACTAAGTTTTCTGACATTTTAGAAGCACCATCCAATCTCATCAAATGAATATCAAGTCCCATGATTGACCAACATATTTGTGAGAACAGAAGACATGTGTCATTTCCAATTTTTATCATTCCACATGCCATCCTTTGCCATCACTAAACCTGAAATCATTCAACATTCACAAATATTTGAATCTTGCTTGCTATTGTATATAAATATTCTTTCTTTCAGGTAGAATCTTGTTTGTATTGGTGTTCATCTTTATGTCTAATACCTATTTGAGCCTATGTATGTATCCATTTAAAACACTGGCTTTCCTTAATATTGTGTTGAAAAAAGATAAAGTGTTGCTGTATAATGATTTTTGGTTGTCAAAGGTAAATACAGAGATTCAGTAACATCCAACACCCATAAGGTAGGTGGTATGAAAAATGGTAAAACTTTGTTGGTTAAGTTCATCCAAACTACTGGAATCAAGCAAAACCATGAAATGGGAAGAAAATTTTTTGGCAACAAATTAAGTAAAAATATTTTTTTTGAGTTCTAAACAAGATAATATATTGGTGCACAGTAGCTAAATTCTTTCAAATATTACAAAAAATGGCAGTGTTTGACCTCCTCTAAATGGGAAGTACTTGTGGGGTTGTGTTGAGCTTTGATATGCTGAAGTGGGATTTGAAAAAATTACCACCAACCAAAAGGAGTTATTCAGAGTTTGATAAACTATAAATAGGGGTAAGTGGGTGGCTGTTTGAATTACTTCTAGTTAGGATACTAGTTACTAGAAATTACCATAATTTTAGTAGAAAATGACCCAATTTTTTTTAATATTTTACAATGATCACAATATATGATTCTTATATTTTTTGTGGTCCTTTTCAAAATTGGGGGTAATTTTCAAAATAATATAACTTTTAAAGATACCCGATATGTTTCTCTATGGTAGATAGAAATAAGTAAGGTAATAGCATGCATGATTTGAGTTGACTTCCAGGTGTGTTTGAAGATGACTAGATAGAGGTCATTTTCAATTTTCACAGTGGTCACTTTTTAAAATATGAATATGCAGGGTTGTTTTTACATAGTTTTTTACCATAATGTGGTATTATGATAGAGTAATAAAATAATATGAAGCTAAAGAACTTTCCTGATAACCACCCCAATCAATAGGGTTCCTATTTGGGCCCTTCCCAAACAGATGTGTTTACTATTTAGGTACCTATGTAATTATTTTTATGGACAGAAGTCACCTGGGTTGAATGAAGGCATATCTGATTTTGTAGTAGTTTCTGTCCTCTATTGAAAAAAAAAAACAGTAATTTT
>JALLOT010001668.1:0-14430 GCA_036939595.1 Thalassiosira livingstoniorum | reverse complement strand
ATGAGTCTGCGATAATTTTCGTATCTAAATCGCAAAAAATATGTCTTAGACACCTCACAGGGTTAAACTGGAGCAATTCTGTGCCACTTTAAGACCGTGCATGTCGTCCGACCAATGTTTTTCGCCAGTTTAAGCCCAAAAACGCCAAGTAGAAGAAAAGGGTTAAGATATTATCATAAACATTATTTTTTTTCGTCAAAAACGAAAAGGACCTGGTTTATTTCTGGGACCATTCTGGAGAAGAGAAGGATTCGTCAGGATTCTTCAGGATTCGTCTTTGTTACATATCGGGAACAACCCAAAGTCACGCTTTCAACCGTTTTTCGTAACAGTATTATTACCTCTCCCAGATCACTGCTGCATTCGTGAATAGATTTTGAATTGAAATTTGAAATCTGAGTGACAAAAAAATCTCATGTCTTTTTATCTGAACATCTCTCACCTCATTCCTTCCCCATGATATGCTCCCAATTTTCCACCAAAAGGGCAACATCTTCATTGTCAGCACTGTGCTACGAGGACCAAAAGCAATGATGCATACACAAGCAGCCAGGAAAAGTTGCAATCTACAGCTTCTTTGCTTCTCCTATTGCAAAGACTTTTTGGCACTCCTCCAAGCTACTTGACAAAATTTGTTGAGGGTTCACCTGTTGCCTGGCCAGGATGCAGAGTGAGTCATTGTTGTTGTTGTCAACAGTTATGAAGGCTGAAACAATGATGATAATGAATTTTTGGGAGATTTATGTGATTTATGCAATGAGGAACCTACTAATAATGTTGTTCTAAGAGTATAAATAATAATAGCATCATTAACTACAGATAATAATAGTGCATATTCATGTTTAATTATCTCTGTCAATTGCTCATGAACCATGACAGTGACAACATCATCTCAGTAGTAGCATCCATGGTTACTCTTTGCAATCACTTTTAGTTGATTGTAATACGATTATGATGCAGTTGACAATTGTTGATGAGAAAATTACAACACTATGGGTACAAATAAATGGACATTGTTGCCCTTGTTGTTATGACAAGATATCTAAGTACAATGCATGTGAACCCACAACAATGTTTGTGCAGTTGCCTGGGATAAAAAGTCTTTCTGACAGGAGAAATGGATAAAATATGGATTAAAATTTTGCCTGGCTGCTTTCACAAGCATCAGTGCTTTCAGTCTGCATAACACAGTGCTGCTAATGCAGATATTGCCATTTCAACAGAAAATTGTATGCTGATATCATTATCATGCTGTGGGATGGAATGTTGTTCAGAATATGAATTCAGTGTTACATAGTGTGAGGGGGATCTGAGTGAAATGATTGTTGCTTTTTGTTTCACAATTGTGGTGGTCAATATGGACAAATTGACATTGTTGTTGTGCCAATCGATGATGCTACCATACTCTACCATACTTTAGGAGTACAGTATTATTGTCATTTTGCTTACAATAGAATACCCACATACACATACATACAATAAGTATGTGATGAATTGTTGCATGTGTGGCATACATCAAATGCATCAACTACTTCATGCTACATACTTAAGGTATGGCCATCCAAAACCCATCACCCTCGACTCCCACTACTGAAAAGGTTGAATTAGCAGACCATACCTAAAACAATCTATTTTTCTGCTCTTTCCAATGGTGCTATCCCCGACAATGATGGAGAAAGTGTTGATTGTCAAAAAATTATTAAAATGTCTTACCAACTCAGTTTGGAGAGGCAACAGCATTGTTGATCTAATTGATAGTTAGTCCAGTTTGCTAGAGCCGCCAGAACCAGGATAGTGCAGTTGGCAGCACAGTTGTGCCTTATCAGCAGATGCACTCAAGGTTGTGGATTTGATCAAGGCTGATGGGCTGGAATGAATTTGGTGCTGTAGGATTACTGTTTTTTATTCATCCCAGATTCTTTTTTTTCCAAGCAGAAATTGGTAAAAATTTCTTCTGATGTATGTGGTATTCCAGATCATGTTCAATCATCTGATGTGACACAAAATTTCTTTTTGCCTTGCGCATCTTGACAAGTGACAAGAATTGGTACTAGTAGGAGTACAAAAAATATTGCCAGAAAACTTCTAAGGCAATTATCTTGCGTATAAGAGTATAAAACAATCAGGTTATGAGATATCACCTGATGGGTAAAGGGTGGACATGGATTACTTAATAACATGTCTAGGCTAGGTAGGTAGCTAAGATTTCCACATCTTTCTACTTACCTACTTAGGTAGAGAGCTAGCTAGTATGTTTGAGTGCCATGCTAGTTTGTATTAGGAGTATGATAGTAGATTTTTTATTAGGTTATTAGGTAGGTACAATACCAGCTGCATTGGCTGTTCCTCAACCTACTGTACCTGAATATTTCCAATGCTACTACTAATACTCCTTCTGACCTTCAAAAAGTGTCTTTATTTGATTTACTTGTGGAATTTAGTGCTTTGATTGTCCAGTATTTTTTCAGTATTCATTTTTGATTCTTCTATTGTTTAGATTTTCAATATTATAACACCCTTGGTCTACCAGCATGTATTCACCACCCATCACAAAAATTGCATTTGAAAATCCCATTTCCAAACAAAATAGCAGCAAATGTTATGCATTCAACATAGAGACATTGTTGCCACTGGCAACAATTTAACAAACAATTACATCCAAGAATGACCAACCACCTATGCACTTGGTACAGTCAATAATGAATGACAACAAAGTCAAAACAGACTGCATCTACATGATTGAGGGACGGTGCCTTCTGATGCAATAGTATAACTAGCCCATTCTAGGCTTAGGTAGGCTATCAATGCCATTCATGGTGCCCTAGTATTAGAGACCCAGTTTAGTTAAAGACTATGTAAAGGGATTGTATATTTATTGATATTAGAAAATCCAATTCCACCTTGATGTCCACCCTGATGGAGAGGTCCATCAGCAGACACAATTGTGTAGATGCATCTGTAGACCCAGTAATGGGAGCTGGACATTTTTGTGAGACAGAAAAATAACTAAAAGACTATTTTTTGTAAGACACAAAGAGTAATATTTTATGGTAGTACACATGAATGTATAAAGCTACTACTACCAATTAGATAGGGTCATATACTAATTAAGTACTGTGTGATCATGTTAGAGATAAGCATGTAAAATATTGAGTGGAGAGGTACCAAAAAAAGAGTCTGTAGACCTTCAAATAGGATTTATTTAGTAACATTCTTGGGAGAGCAATAGGGAGAGCATTAGAGGAAAAGCATAAACAATTCTGTTTTTCTTTTTAATATTTTTGAATAGTAAATCGTTTTTTTATTGCTTAGAAAGTTGTCAAGAATATTTCACGATTTTTCGTGATAAAAATATTCACATGATTTTTTTTCATGACACGTATATGACGTGAGTCTTGGATTTTACAGATAAAATTAGGATTAGGCCTTGAATCTTCTTGAACGCTTGAACAGGCCTTTAAGTAGTGTAGTAAGTTAGTACTAGGCATATAGGTAATCTAGCTTGCCGTCCCCTATTTCGCGTATTACTGGCTCTCTCATATACACATTGAAATCGGCCCTTTGATGAGGGTGTTGGGGGTTGTAATTTTGCAGTATTCCCTTTGTAGTCCTCCTTGGACATTTTTCTTGTATTCCAAAGTGCTTATTTCATAAAAATAAGCTTATGATGACAAAAATTTAGGCGTTTTGTGGAATAAAAGAAAAATGTCCACGGACGACTACAAATGAAGTCTTACTCCTTTGTATTCCACGCCAGTGGGCTGAAAAAAAGGCCATTGGCCTTTTTTTCTGGCCCACTGACGTGGAATACAAAGACGTAAGACTTCTTATAGTAGTTCTTCTGTAGCGCTTGTACCAATTCTCTTTCATTTTCTATTTGGATACCTAAACCTAGAAAATGGTGCTTTTCTTTTTGGCAATGGAAATATGTGGTGATGAATAGAACCTAAATTGCATCAGAAATATGTATTCTACATGTGTTTCTGGAGCTACTGGCGCTTCTGTGTCACTGTGAATATATGGTTTGTTATCAACAGCAGAAGGTTACATGGCCTTCTCATAAAGATGTGTCCATCAATTTGCAACTGCATTGTGTCCCAGATGCACCAGGCCACCGCATTTGCATGAAAAACAATGCTTGATGTTGTTTTTGGTACCACAACCATGGCCCACTGGTCTCAGGTTGAGCGGCAAAAATCCATGACACAGGCAAATGCTGTCTTGGGATTCTTTGCAGTAAATTCCATCCCATTTAGCTGCAAGGGATAGCAAGTAAGCCATCTACCCACCCATCCCAGATGTTTACTTTGAGCACTTTTCCTCAGAGTGTTGCATGCATCCCAAGCTCTGCCTTTTCCTTCTCATCCCTCTCTTCCTTTGCTATCTTCCATGCTGCTGCCATGCGAGTCATGTGTGCCACCAGATTGAAGTCCCAATGGTCTTTCAATGCTTCCTGCAACACTCTAGTTCTATCTTTGGAGACAGAGAAGATCATCAAATCTAGAAGGATCTTAAAAAAAATATCTGACAATGTTTTATTTTCCATGCCATCTTTTGACCTAGGAATAATATCTTTATTTTATAAGATAGATAGTTAAAGGTATGTCATATTTTTACAACAAATGCTGTTTTCTATGGTCAAACTTCTACCTGAACAGATTATGTGATGTATTATCACATAAACAATCAGTATACCTATGGTACTAAGTAAGTCCTGTGTACATTGACACCACCAGATATGTACACACATCTATCAGATGCAAAGAAGCCTAAGGTAAACACTTGCATAAAATAAAAAGGGTATGGTAGTGATAAACTCCATAGCCACACTTTTTGTCCCAATTTATGAAAAATCAGAAATACTCCCTCTGTCCCACAAAAAATGTCTTTTTTGAGTTTCTTGTGGGATTAAGGGGTGTGATTGTAAAGTAATTTTTCATTATCCCTTTTGATTACTTCTCTTCATTAGCTTTTCAATGATGTACAACACCTTGGTCTACCAGCATGTCTTCATCACCAAAATTGTGGTGTGAAATCAAGTTTCTGGCAAAATGGCAGCAAATGTATCATATTCATTGTAGAGACATTGTTGCCACACTAACAACACAACATACTATTACATCCAGCTATGCCCAACCACTTATGCACTTTTCCCACCAAAAACAGGTTCAACCAAAGTTGAAATGGACACCATGGTTGGGGGATGATGCCTTCTGATGCGATAGTATAACTAGCCTGATCTAGGCTTTTAGTTGGTCTACCAACACTGTTCAAGGCACCACAGCCTTAGAGACCTATTTTAGTTAACAAGTGTGTAAAGCAATTGTATATTTATTGTTATTATTAGAGCATCCGTTTCCTCCATGGTGTCATCCATGGGAGAGAGGTCCATTGGCAGGTATGAAATGGTAAAAAACTGCTCTAGTTTTGTTCTATTTCTAGTTGTTCTAGCATTTAAACCTGTTCTAGAACATATTTTTTTGAAGTCAAATTGTCAGAGTATAAATGTGTAAGAAATTGTTGAAGTTCATTGTAAAGTAGTACTGTACATGAAAACAGCAAAAATCTCCATTTGTATTACAATGGTATTCAAAAGAACAAGATTCCTCAATGTATAATGATTTCTTTCTTTAATGCATGATATTCATTAGTATAAAAAACTGCCCTAGAACATCATCTGACATTATCCAGCAAAATGTCCTCAATACAATAATTCACAGAGAAAATTTCCTATGCACATTCTAGAACCAATACTAGAAAAACAAATACAGTCCATTTTTCCCATCCTGTTCTTACATTGAATTTTTACCATTCTTTTTTCATTAAAAAAGGAAAATAATAGTTTTCATTCTATTTTTTATGAATAATTGAAAATAGAACACGCTTGTAAAAACATGTCAAAAAATGCATATTTTTTAACATATCAAAATTTGAAACTTTATAATTGTTTCAACTTGTCAAAATTTTCAATTCACTTCTACCATACTTTTGTTCAGCAGATATATATTTTTAAATTGCAAATTTTATAGATTCAGTGAGCCAAAATGAGACATCTAACTATTTATTTCTATATTTCAGATCAGTGCATTATTTAACATTGTTCATTGTTTTGGGAACAATAGTAAAAAGTAGAATTACATGCAAAGTCTAGTGGATAAAGTCCTAATGAACTCAAGTTAAAGTCCTACTTTTCTTGACATCTACAAAATAGTTCATTGTAATTCTACTCTTTTTTACAATTGAAAATAGAACACATTTGTAAAAACATGACAAAATGCGTATTTTTTAATATATCAAAATTTGAAGCTGTATAATTGTTTCAACTTGTCAAAATTTTCAATCCACTTCTACCGTACTTTTGTTCAGCAGATATATTTTTTTAAATTACAAATTTTATAGATGCAGTGAACCAAAATGAGACATCTAACTATTTATTTCTATATTTCAGACCAGTGTATTATTTAACCTTGTTCATTGTTTTGGGAACAATATTTTATTGATGTAGAACAATTTTTTTCTGTTCTAGAACTTTTTTCCATGTTCTAGAACATTAGTTTTGTTTTAAAAACTGATGTTGTTTTGTTCTAGAACATCACCTCTTGTTCTAGAACACATTACACTACTGTTAAAAAAGGTAAATTAATTTTTTAGATCAATTAGTTATTATTTAATGATACTCAATTCTATTAATTTTAAATTTATGTAGTAACAAACATGATTGTGAACATTATTAAAAATGAAACTGCTGTCACATTTACAAATGAAAGATATTTCAAAAAAAATATAGCATAACAAAAAACTTGTAAAAATAGTTAGTCTTATTATTGACTTAAGAATTGTTGTAGCACTTAAAAAATACACTGTATGTAAAAAAATAATAATTTGGAATATTAGCAGCTCTTACCAAGTAATAGGTAGGTAAGTACTTTTAGCTAGCATAGCTAGGTGATGTGTGGGCATTGTTTGCTCCATACTACAATACCAACAATACTACAAATAAAGCTCCATCCACCATCCAGCCACTTACTACCATACACTTGCTTGATGGATGCCTCCTTTAGAGATAGTAGTACCATACAATACCTGTGTGTGGGCAGATGCACCATACCATTTCCCACCCACCTTCCCCATGCCCATACTTGCCCAATTTACCCAAGTACTAAGTACTTTATTTTAATTTTAGTGCTCCTATTGTAAGTACAAGTAGCCATCCTTGCTCCTTGCCCCATGTTCTGCTTGAGCAAAAAACACAGCACCAAAATGACAAACAAAAACAAAATGGCAGATACAGTGGCACCACCACAATGGCAGCAACATAAGGTAATTTTTATTTGACAATGGTGTCAATAACTCTAGCACCTGTTAAGGATTTGAAACTAAACCATAACAATAATTAAACATCTATTTTTCTTATTTATTGCATTTTTTCAACTACAATAGTACTTTAAAATGATCGCTCCATTGGTAATGCATGTTGCTGTTGTCATTGTCAACAATGCATGTTGTTGTTGTCATCAATGGAAACATGCATTGCCATTGTCCTCATCAACAATGCAAGTTGCCATTGTTGCCATCAACACCATGTATTGTTATTGTTGTAATCAACACCACACATTGCTATTGTTGATATCTACACCTACACCACATGTTGCCCTTGTTGTCATTAACAACACAATTTTCATTGTTGTCTTCAACAATTCATGTTGTCAAGCAATGCACATCAAAAAATACAAAAAGTAACTTACATGTAAATGTATGGCAGATTTTTTTGTGAGCAGGGAGGATGACGACAACCAAAGGCCATGAAAAGACAATGGTCATGGCAAAATGTTGACGTAATTCTGATTTTTTTTTGAAAATGAAACCTTTGCTCTCATTTTATTAAAAAGCTATCTTTATGATGTATTACTACTCTCTAGAGAGAGCCATGATAGTTAGTATTGTTATCTGTCCAAGAAAAGAGCAGTACTACACTACTTATGTAGGTATAAAATAGGTAAATTTGGTACAACATGCCCCTACATACTTGAAGGTGAGTACTTAGGTACAATAAGCAACTATGAGTACACAGTACAATACTACCTACTTACTGCTGCATCAAGCAAAAATAATGAGAACAATACTACATAGTACTCCTTCATTATCATAATGATTGATTTCAAAACATAACTGTTTTTTAGGTTTCCATCATTATTTTGTTTATTCATTTTATGTTTCATTCAAAAACATCACACATACATTGAATAAAATATCATTCATTAAAAAGTATAGCATGTAAGTTTCATTGCATTGTATTAAAAATCTAGAGCATTGAAAATATGGGTGTAGCAGATTTCAATTGAAATAATGTACTAAGAAACCTAGATTAGAATATAAGTAGAACAATTTTTTCCACCTAGAACGTCTAAAACTAGAACTATAGTAGAACAAAAAAGAAAATTACTGGCAGGCACCATTGTCAAGACACATTGGTGGTTATCAGTAGACTTGGGGATAGGACTTGGTACAAAGGCATTTTTGCGGGACAAAAAAAACAGCTAAAACAAGTTTTTTGTGGGACAGAGGGAGTAAGTGTTTGTTACTGTGTGTTTTAGATATTTTTGGTTTTGACTGCATCATATGTTAGATATTGAACATTTAACGTTTGAGAAATTTTGCTCTTTGAAAATTGTGAGTCTCTAGGCAATGAAACCACACATGTGGCGAAACATATGTTAATTCCATAGCTAGCTCCCTAGCCCCTAGGTAGGTACCAGCATGAAACTGTCCCTCATCACAGGATCAATTTTCCATCCAAGTAGCTATGAAATAATGAATTGAATCTCTGTCACATTCCTTTTCTGACATGATATGACCATGACCATAGCCTTACAACAATTAATTAAACACAAAAAGAATACTTAAAGTCATTTTATTCTTTCAAAAAGTACATAAATACTATGTACTTACTTAACAAACTCTCACTTTTCAAGACTTTCCATACAAAACAGTCATACACAAGAACCAAATACTCATATCATTCTACTTGCTACCCCTTTTGCTGCTAACCTCCATTATTTGCTACTACAACTACATCTCTCACTTCAATTTTGCTCTTTATTCCCGAATAAATAATCATACATCAATAAATCCCCAAATCCATTATATTCAAATTAAATTCATAGTGACATGTCCATGACTGCATCTTTCCAAAATTCCCAAACTACTCATTTTATAATGTTTACCAACCTCTTCTTAGTACTGGAAAACTACTTGGCGCCTACATAGGTAGAACACCACTACCTTTCCTACCTCACTTAAGCATACTAATGTTGACTAAGAAGCACCTGCAGTATGAGCCATTGAACTGTTTCCATTCAACTAAGTATTCTGTTCAGTTGAAGTCAATCCAATTGTCATTTTGTTTACATTTTGCCTACCTTCACTAGTTCAAAATTTCTCAGATTATTCATTCACTTAAAAGCTCATAAATTAATCAGAACATTCCCTAGCAAATCTTGGCTATTTCCCTAGCATTTGTCTCAACTGTTCTGATTAATTCCAACTGCCTCAAAAACCCCACCAACCATGTTGCTCTCCTGAATAATAACCAGCTCGGAGGGTGATAACACCACTCTTTTCCTACACCATGATGACATTGTACAGCCCCATCTCAGTGGCTGATATTTAAACAACCTTCCCCAATCCCAAACTTGAATCATTGGATACAAAAATAATGCTCAACAACTTAATCCAACTCATCAAGATCCAAATAGTCAACACCAAATCTATCACATCTGAACAGGACAAAGAGTATTGCCATATCAATGAGGTCCATGATCTGGCCCTCTACAATGCCATCATGGGTAATCCAGCCATCACCTACCTACCACAACCAGTTGCACATCCTGACTGCATGGGCTATGCTAACAATGGTGAGAGAAAAATTAAAGATTTGAAATCACAATACAACAAGATGATCCATGAAACCATAGACAATGTAAACAAGGCACTTAACAACACATTCCTTGCCACCATCCCCACCAAGTTCAAAAAATATCCAAAGCAATTTCTTGGGAACCAAAAAATGAAGTTCATCAAATGCTATGAAACCTTCCATGAGAAATAAAGAAAGGTATTGACCATTGTCCTGTGGAAAAATAAACACAGCATGGTTGCTGATTGGGACCCTGTAACACCCATTGACCAGCTCTTTGCCCAAAGTCACTATGCCACTCAATTCACCAAATAGGCTAAATTTCCCATCAGTTATGGCATCCTGTTGAAGAGGGGGAACATGTTCTCCTCAAGACTGGCACATTCCAGCAAGAGTAAAAGGACCAAGAAACCTTGATCCATAGGATAGTGACTGGAAGTATTTTCAAGAATGGTGACAAGCAGCATAAGATATCAAAAATGAGACTGAAACAACAGCAACTGATTTAGGCTTTGGAGGAAATGCCATAAGTCAGGACAACAAAAACAATAGCATGATGTACCAAGATGCTGTGGCACACTTTGGTCCTGATTTTGCAGCTAACTCTAATGATTTCTCTCAGCTCACTGATATCAACTAACAAATAACAACCCAAATTAAACATGGTTTTATGGATATACTTTCATAATCAAAATTTGTTCAATCAATCCAAAATATTATTTTGTAAAAAAAAAATCTGAGTTCATATATATCCTTGGATCAATGACCAACAAAATGCACAAATTATATAACAAAAATTGGTGGCAATGATGATGAAACTTTAAAAAAACTACCAAAGACCCCTCAAGCAAAAAATTTCTCTACAAAAATAACAAGTTGATATTTCATTTTTCTACCAAACACTCTGAAATTCATATATTTCTTGCATCCAAAAACTCTCTGCATTTGTTTTTCTTTCCAGACAATATCCTTTCTACAAAAAATGATTCTATCACCCTCATACAAAAAATAATATATATTATTTAACCAATAAGAATCCCAAAAGAAACATGAATGAATCAAAACTGTTAATATTCCAAGCTATATAGTCTTTTATCAGTGATCAGTGACCCAAGAATTGCTCATTATAAAACATATCACTCTAATTTAACCAAAAAGTCTCAATCAATATACACAACCACTCATTACAGTTTGTGTCATTTTCATTGTATTAATAATATTAAAAAATGAATATTGTTGAATTAAAGATACTTCAAAATAAATATCCTTTTTCAATAGAAAAAACAAGCAATCCAAACTGTTTATTGTATCAAAAAGCCCACCAGCTAAAAATGTGTCCAGATATTTAACCTGTAAAGCTTCTGCTGCAGTTACATTTAAAGTTGTGATTGTGATTGCAGTTGTAGTTGAAGTAGCAGATTTTTTTGATAGGAAATCTTCAAAATGAATTATTTTTCTACCAGTAAGCTTGAAAACTGAAATAATTTTTGATCAAGAATCATTTTAATACAAAACATATTTGGTTTCTCTTTTACAGTTTCAGGTGATATTGATCTTTAGTAAAGTAAATATAAATAATTATTCTGAAACACCATAATGTTAACAAAAAGAGTGGAATTTGAATTGCAGAAAAAAGTGACTTTATTTAATAGTTTGCTAAACATAAACATTATATTGTTAAAGTTGTAACAAATGATACTATTGGATACTAATGTTTTAAACCCAATGTTCAATTTTAATGAAACAGAAGAGCCATAGATTGTATATATTTATCTGGGACAGAATGCATCATGTAACCATTTTGGGTGTACCATAGTCTTGATTTGCTTCAGCAAATCTGATTTTTAAAACCAATTTGGATTCAAACCAAGTTTCCAATTTTCATTAGGTTGAAAAAACCCACAAACTGTAACTATGATTTTTATGTCATTTATGATTGGTATTGATGAGATAATTGCTGCTATTTCCAAAGTTTTTAGAATTTTTGAACAAGATTCACCACATAAAAACTAATTTTTTATAATACTGAGTGAGTAATGACATATTTAAGTACCAGAGCATGTTGTAAGATTGATGAAATACAGGCAGGTAGATAGAGTAAGTTCTGAAGACAGAAATGGCCATGGCCCGGTGATTGTGCTGTGTTAGAGCAGTCACTGTATTCTTTCTGAATTATAACAGAAACTATGGCAAGTGGTTTGATCTAAGTCTAAGGTAAGTCAAGCTCTCAAATCAACTATCAAGATCCATCAAGTCTATTCCCAGCAAAATGAGTTCCTACAACCCCTAATCCTGCTCAGGAAGAACCAAGCGCGATCTTTGGCTATTATTCTGAGTTACTCTGTGGAAAACCCAACTAATGTACCAACCACATTGATACACTGTCTTTGCAATGTCACATCACCAATAGCAATGCTCCCCTTGCTCAGGAGAAGTCTACATGGCCTACATTTATCAAGATTACATAGTTTATGTTGGAGTACCTCCTACTTACCGCTTAGTACACTATTTGTGTTTTATAAAAATGAACTTTAATTTTATTTTTTGTTCTAAACCAAAAAAATAACAAAAATAATGTGGACAATATACTTTGGTTGTTCAAATCTGATCAACTACAAGGAGTTAAGGCATAAATTATATATATCTTGCAAAAGTTCAGAAGGTAAACTTTTGCAACTTAAAATTTTTCAAGAAAAAAAAATATTTATTTCTGAATGAGTACCATAATGAATGATAGAAGCTGTGAGTTTGTCATAGCAAATCAAGAATACGGTAGATCGCAGCTGCCGCGTTTGAATATGGTATTGTGTATTATGCCCAAAAATTTAAAAAAGGAGTCATAAAAAATACTCGCCTAATAATGCTGGTATTAAGGTATAGCCGGAATCACATGGTAGGTAGTTAGTAGGTACAGTCGGTATGGTAAGCAGTTGTTCAAAAAGTAGACAAATTGCTGTATTCCTATGTAAAAGTTGGAAATTTCTACAGACATATGAGTAATGACTTTTTCATGATAGTTAGTACTTTATTGTCCTTCAAGGGTTTTGGAAATCAAGTAGTTTTTGAGTAATGAAGGGTCATAGCAGCAAAGGTTGACATGGCTTATTGTTCAAAAAGTAGACGTTGTGTATCTAATACTGGTTCCTTAGTCAATTTTTGAGATTTTTTCTAAAAAATGTCTTATCTTCAGGTTGACTTTTCATCTCTAGATAATACAGTGCTAAAACAACAGAAAATAATAGATCCTGGCCTAAAATGCTAGTGCGACTTAGGGAAGAAGTCGTCAACCCTCCGTTTTGCACAAAAATGCTCAAGAGCCTCCACATAGGAACAATATGTTTCTACGGAAACATCTACCAATAGGGTTGACAAAACCTGCATCTACTTTTTGAACAACTGCTAGTATGGAGACGGTCTGATCGTCCGGGAATGAACCGTCCGGGACAATCTGCGGGACAAGTTAATTTAGTTGAAGGGTTAGGGTGAAAATTGAGGTGGAGAAATGTCTTTGCGAAATAAAACAACATTATCCTGTACTGCCCTACCCACACTTGGAATTAGTATTGCCCTATGGTAAAAAAATGTAATAGTTGGCTGAAAACCAAAATGATTTTTTGAGACCTAACCCTAATTGAAGCTTTGCTCAAGCAAAATACAAAATTTATACTTCCTTCAAAACGGAAATAAGTGAGGGTTAGGGTTATTTTTTTGGGCGGATTCCTCACTTAATTCAAGTAGGGTTAGGTCTTGAAAAATCAGCTTTTTGGTTACAGCTGGTTACATTCAAAAAATAAAATTTCGCCATTTTTTGGTCAGACCATCTCAGAGCTCTAAAATTTGAAAAGCGACTGGACTGGGAATTGAACCCAAACCAAAAAGCATGTGCACACACTCAGGCCAGAGTTTTAACCACTCTGACTTAAACCTTGACAGGCTTCATTGCAGAAAAGCCAATGAAATGTTTCATTTATGAATATCATAATTTTTTTCCATGAAATATAATATATTCACAGCGATAAAAGCAGCGATAAATATATTTTTGCGAATACAAAAATCGCTAAAATTGTCCCGCAGATTGTCCCGGACGGTTCAGTCCTGGACCTTCCCGGACAATCAGACCTTCTCCTGGTATGGTATGAGTATTTTTTTATGATATGGTACTCAGAGAAACGGAGGTTTTGTACTTGTGATAGACGATAGGAGTATGTACGTACAACATGTTACTCCTACATAGGAGTAGTTTGATAAAAAATACGAGATACGAGTACAACATACCTTACAACTCGTAATTAGTACTCCTCTAGTAATAATTAATCATTGGTACACAGCAGCTCCAATCTCACAAATTAAATTGGAAATTGGATATTAGTTTAGGTGTGTGATTCCAACCAAGAAATATTTGGAAGATGAAAAATATCCAATGAAACAGCAATGAAATGTAAGAAATTTTACCTAACTCATCTTTCATGTAATTTAATTAGTTGTGAACAATATTAAATGTTTGTTGAACAATG
>JALLOT010001667.1:0-14440 GCA_036939595.1 Thalassiosira livingstoniorum | reverse complement strand
GAAATATCAGAAGGGGGATGGCATTTCCATTTCTTCCGGAGATTCTTCTAGCATTCGACCTGCAGTGGACTTGGCAGCAAAATTATTTGAAGCGTCCAGTGGAAAGGACGTCGAGCGACAAATTGTTGGCGCTTGTGGAAACAAACTCTTACGAGTGACCTATGGCCATACCACACTTTGCCTTCAGCACGATAAAACGAGTTTATGGGACACTTGTGCCCCAAGTGCCATTCTGGCCTCCGTAGGTGGAATGGTGACCGACTATTTCGGCGATCCGTTGATTTATAACAAGAAAGAATTGGGCAATAAGCTTGGTGTGGTGGCAAGTGTTCCAGGGGCAAATATGGAACATTTGCAACTAGTAAAAGCAATGAGAGGAGATCGGAAAACTCTCT
The DNA here is from genome assembly GCA_036939595.1 of Thalassiosira livingstoniorum. NCBI lineage: Eukaryota > Bacillariophyta > Thalassiosirophyceae > Thalassiosirales > Thalassiosiraceae > Thalassiosira > Thalassiosira livingstoniorum. Next base: position 14,045 of record JALLOT010001667.1, on the reverse strand, counting down.
CAATCTTGGAAAAGTACGGCTTAAGCTGTAATGAGAAAGACGAAGATTCGGAACAATGCGTCGATATTGTGCGAGATCTGGATGGGTATCCTCTTTCTTCTGCCTTCTTTGCTGAAAAGATGGACATAGAAGGAACTAAATCCTACTCATGTCCTGAAAACGAAGCTGTGCGCGGGTTGATGTCCATCGCATGCAGGGTCCATCTCCATCCCTCTGGAAAGACAGCGTTCTTCAAACGCATCGTATTTGAAAATTTAGACCACGCTTGGGCGAAAATGAAGAGTGCACCGCACAAACTTGTTCGCGATGTCAAATCTTATCAGGTAGAAACTTCGTTTTTGGCATCAAGGGCATGTCAACAGGTAATTGAAAAGGCTGGGCTGAGAATACCGAAATGCTATGATGCAAAGCTATTGCCGAATGATGCCAATCCGATTGAGTCAAAATTTAGCGTCTTACTGGAAGATTTCGCTCCATCGGATGGATGGTCTCAACGATGGCTGCTTCGAACTGATGAGGAATGCAGCGCTANAGAGCTACTCTGACGACACTGGCAAAGATGCATGCATTCTTCTGGAATGGATCCTCCTTTTGGCAAGATGAAATTGCTGCGAAGGAATTAGAGAATGGTGTTTGGGGCTCAGCCAGTTATGTTCAGCCAAATCTGCAAACTTTGAACCAATGTAAAGAAGTTGCAAAGGGTTGGGCCAAGAATAAAATCAAATGCCAAAGTGAGCTGGAATCATTTGATTTCTGGGATGACTTGGGAATCAGGCTTGAAAATGTTGCGGAAGAAGCTGGCCGAAGTGCTCATCCCTTTGCAGAAAATGACGAGTTATCAGCTGCTAATCAAAAGTTCAAAACTTTTACTCATGGCGATCCAAAACAGGCTAACTTGTTCTTTCGAACAAATGTTGATTCATCGTTGGAAGTTGGGCTAATAGATTTTCAATGGGCCGGATTTGGTCTAGCAGCCACTGACGTGGCACACTTCCTATCTGCTGCTGTTCATGCAGATAGGCTGGCAGGTGGAGGTGAAGAGGCCCTCCTTAAATATTACTTTGAAGAACTTCAATCCTATTTAGTTGAATTTGGAAACATCAAGGCGAAAAAACTGTTCGAATACGAAACATTTCTTCAACAGTACGAAACTGGCATTTTAGACAGTGAGTATTTTGAACATACTGCGCGTTATCTTTGCGTTTGCTAATAATGAAATTGTCGATTTTGCTGTCAAAAATTACTTTTTTTCAGTGTGCCGACTGGTCATAGCTTATGCTTGGAGTCGATTTGAGCAAATTGATGAAGGAGATGAAGCTGGCTATGCGCGCACGATGAACAAAAACTCTTACAATAAAAGTATTGCAAATGTAATTTGGTTGATGTCTCGCTGTGATCAAATTTTAAAGAAGAGAGGGGTTTCGGAGTAAACACTCGTTTTAAATATGATAATTAGTTCAATACTTGTCACGTTTTACCACTTGTACCCATCTGCTGGTCGAAGCCCAAGAAAATGGTTAAACCCCGATTTTTAACACATTGTGGCAATGGTTTGTAATATTTCTAAAATGTTCCATTCTTCATATGTATCAACCACTGAATTAAAGATAAATGATTCAAATATATTATTTACTTGAAATGGTATATCTTCTTCTTTTGTGTCATTATGCTTCTTCCTCATGTATGCACATTGCAAGGCTCTCACTGTGTCATATTGGTTGTGCTTGATAAAAATGAGATAATCCAGAGCTTTGGCATTTTCCTTTTTCCTCAATTTTGGTGCATTAAAGGCTCTAACCCTTCAAATTTATGTCCATTTGCAACAGTTTTTGTCCCTGTCTCCTTGATCCTTGTATTTCTTCCCAACAAATTCAACCCCTCTTGAAGGAGGATATTGAGTTGCTGTGTATCACAATAACACATCTGTAAAACCTTTGTTCTTCTCCATGTGGTAGTTCACAATAAAAAACTAGTCTTATGCTTCTTCTACTTCAACATTTATATTGATCTGATCACTGAGGTAATATATTTCAAGAGCTTACCTCTGTCTAGTTCCTCTCTGTATAGGCTGTCTCTTGTCATCCATTGTCTCACCCAATGCATCTATTCCTATTTCATCTGCATCCACCTGTTCATTTTTTTCTCTTGCATGATATCTATATAATCTCCATCCAGATGATATTCTTGATGTTGAGCTTCATATTATAATAGGTGATCAAGTTCCCTTCCATTAAACCCTGAATTTTGTCCATCATACGCTGTGTTCATGCTCGTGATTTCAATTGTTGTCTTTTTCTTCTGCTTACATGGAACTACGAGCCTATTGATAATTGGATCTGGAGTATGATCTCTCTCTTTCTCTTTGGATGTTCTCCTCTAAATTTGTCATCAAAGTCTACCATAAATCTTGGACATTAGTTAGATGTAGATGTACACAAAAATATTATTTTTGTTGAATCACTGACGATTGAGCATTTTTGCGGTGTAGTCAAAAAACTATTGTCACCCAATTTGATGCACAATCCAGTGGACAGGCTGTTTCTCAAGACCATTGCCAATGGGAATTTTTGGTTCAATCATGGGGTGCACCACAAAAAATCATGTTGTGAGTTTGAAGGAAAAACCATATTATTCCAAAAACATAAAGTCATAATGCTGGGAACTATTACTATATTGGCACACAATTTCCAGAATGATAGCACATGTGTATGAATGAAAAAATCTCAAATGTATACTACTTCCTGTGCTGTTTTTGGATGTATTTATTGAGTGGTACTAACTAATGTCTGAGATTTACAGTAGATAAAGAGATATCAGCTCTTCCAAACGACTCACATTATCATTGGATTAATCCCATTGAAACTGGTCCCTTGTCACTGAATCCAATTCAGAAAGTTTCAACTGGTCCCACAATTTTATCATTCCATCTTTGCACATCTGTCCATATTTCAAATCCTACTGTCTGACATGGAAAATTTGCTGAATTGTCTGCTTGTTATCTTCTTAAGCAAAAGAACTTTTGAACCTTGGAAATCATTTACATTTTTTGGGGTTATCCTTGTAACCATGGCATTTGCCAGTGCAAGACCATTGGGTGCTTTACAGTACAATAAAAAAAGAGAATGGAAAATTCATCTAGTGATGTAATGGGTGTAAGCACTTACAATTAGTGTTTACTGGTAGCATTAGTACTAGAGCATGATGGTCACAATGAGCTCTTCAGCACCAAGAACTCCAGCTAGAGCCACACTTACCTATATACCCTTCACCCTTCAGATGTCTGTTTTCCTTTACCTTGGGTAATTACCTGGCAAATAAAAATACCCAGTAATTACCAGGTAACTACTCAGCTCCAAAATTACATGGGTTAATGGTAAACAGGGTAAATGAGTGTAAATGAACATAAACACCAAAAATAAGCATAAGTACATTATTTTTATGAGATATCTTACTTTTTATCAAACAACAATGTTTTAAACTTGTTTGTACTCAGAATATTGGAATTTATAGCATCAACTGGACTGGAGCTGAAGTACATCAATAGGTTTGGATGATTCAATGTGTTTGCAGAATATGGTAGATGGTAAATGGTGGAGGTAATGTGCCATTTATCATGGTAAACAGGAAGGATAAATTCTTGATTTACCCCTGTAAAGGGTAATTACCATACCTGGGCACAACTATATTTACTGGGTAAATTACCCTTACTGGGTAAATGTGGCTCTAGAACTCCAGATGTCTCAAATATTCCTGTGGAACATCCAAATATTTGGTTGTTACCAGTTTTGGCGTCTTCTTAGCTGTTCTTCCCCTGCATGATACAATATTCTGTTCGCCATAGACTTGTTTTGAGCTAGAATATGCTTGATGAGTGATCAAAAAACTAATAATCATGTTCTCACATATCTTTCCTTTAATTTTTTCCCTGTTGTCTGATGGATTTTCATCAATTAGAACTCCAAATTTGTCTTTTCCATTTCGGCTGACCTGGGTTAGTTATATCTTCATAAAAATTGATGATTGTGACAGCAAGAACAGTGATCTCATTTCTGTTCTCTGTGCTCTAACAATCCAGGTACTGTAATCTCCCAGAAACTCATTAAACTTTACTATTATCTTCTTTTCCATTGTAATGACCACAATCTAACTAGTAAAAGCAGATCAGTCAAGATTTTTTGCTTCTCTTCTCCTCCTTCTCCTCCAATTTCACTGTCTCTTCATCAGGTTATTCCTAAAGGAGTAATTGGGTTACATTATTCTGTTCTCACAGCAGAACCAGTAGTAGCATAAATTTTCATAATGAAAAAAAAACTATGATGGCCCATCAAGATTCAAGACAGGGCTTTGCACCCAAGTAAAATTGTGTCAGGTGAGTGCATGTTAAGTGACACCCATTTCAGGTACAATACTAACCTGGTTGAGTTTCAACCAGGTATTAGGGGTTTGGCACATAATATGGGTGAGCAAGCATTTCATGCTGATGCTTAAGCCATTTTTGTTGCTGGTCATTTGTGTCTAGGCTATGCCATGCTGGGTTTTATGCCATAGTAAACTTTCCTGCACAAATGAATACCAACATAACCAGAATGGACTCTGGAATGCATGCAACATCACGCTGCATGTAACCAGCATTGACACCGACATAACCAGCATATCTGAGGGTCTGAATAGAAGAAAATTATGCCGGCATTATTTTCTGAACCCCTACCAGGTATGCTGTTATTTTATGCTTGAAATCCCAGTTCCAGGTATTGGGTGTGGGTATTGGGTGATGTTGGGTATCTTTTTGTGGGCTTTGCATACACCACTACTGCATCCCTTCCCATACTTTCTCTTCCTGGATCTAATGCATTTTTGGAGCGCATATTCAGCACCTGCACTTGGTTCAATGAAAGGGTGAGGGAAATTGTTAAGAAAAGAAGGCAATCTGAATCTTTGAGAGTGACTTTCAGTTTCATAATGACTTGAATTTGGGATTTTATGTCAGCACATGCACTTTCCTCTCGCATGTTCAACCCAATGAGAATGAATGATTGAACAAATGATTGCAGTGACCCTTGAAGATTTACATATTTACAACTTTGGGTTGTAATTTTCAATTGTTTTTCCTCTCTTTGAATGATAGTACCAGTTGCATAAATGATAATGAACTATTTTAGTATGATATTTGATAATAACCTGATTGTTTTCAATAGAATTATGCATTGACAAACAATAATCTAAAATAGAACCGGAGACTTCTAATTGCTGATCACTCTTGTTGTTTGCTTTACCTTCACTATTACCTACACATCATGATTTATAGCTTAAAAAAGACACCCAATACCCACCCAATTCCACCCACCTTTTGAGAGGATTGAGTGAGTTTGAGCTGGCTGGCACCATGGCACCCATCTGATGAAAAAATTAGATAGTGGGTGTAGGTGGTGGTGGGTGATCAAAATACCCACAAAATACCCATCCCCACATATAATATGGGTACACCCATGGGTATTGCCTCGGGTGCAAAGAGGTGCAAAGCTGTCTAAAGCTGTGCAAAGTGCAAAGTTCTGCAAAGCCTTCGCTCTATCACATAAAAAAGGTGTTCCGCCAACCGCCAACACACGACACATCTCCTTCCTCGACGCTTTTTTGCTTTTCCGCTTGGACACCTAGGGTTGTGGCCAACTTTTGGTTGGGTTGGCTGGATCTTCGCACAAACTTGCACCGATTATCTACCTTGACTTTCTTGCCGTCTTGACTGAAATAAGATTGAACATTTGGAACTGGATAACGGTGGAGGAGACATTATTTCTTCACATCATCATCTGCATTTCTTAAATTTGCCGGTATGTGGCATTTAATGACACCATGTCAACGCACAAATTAATAAACTCGGCTTTTCTCCAAATAAGCAGTGATTCTCCTTACAATGACCAATGGATATGCGATGAGTCATGGCTTACAATATTGAAGGCGAAATGTTCTACTTCCATTGAACCATCCGTCTTGACACGAGAAAATCTTAATCGGGCTTTGGGCAAATTGGTTGGTAGCTTTGATAGTTCCAATTATAATGGCGTGTACATGAAGCAATACAAAACTATTTGCCCTTTTGGAATTCAAAGGCGATCAGTTCGATATTATTATCGTAAGGTACATGGTGAGGCACCCGCAGAGCCTAGGTCAGTTTTGGAGGTGCAAGATGTGTTTGCCAAGAGTTTTGCAAGAAGTATTGCGAAAAGCCAAGAAATGCAACAAAATCAGCAAAGAATTTCAGGTGGCGAAAAGCGAAAAAGAGATAGTGACAAGTCAGAGGGGGCAGACGATGCAGTTGAAGTTTGTGTTGTAGAGCCACCGAAAACAAGCCAAGAAAACATGGAAGACAAGGAAATCAGCCCACCAAATGAAATAAATCGTGCTGAGCTCGCGCGGTCTGAAATGACGTACTGGAACTCTACCGAAGCTGCAAAGCTTTTTGGGTTTGGCACAGACAGCGATGTCCTCGAAAAATTGAAAGAACGGGTTGAGTTGCTAAGGAAAGTAAATGAAACTGAAGATGGATACAAATTAGTCCTTCCAATGGATAAAGTTGAATCTCCGCTAACTAGCCATCATATTTTCACCACAAGACAAAAGGCACTCTTTCTACTGAAAGCGTATATTTTAGCCATCAAACATATGAACAAATGGAAATGGAGTGATTGTTGTGCAGAGGCAGTGAAGGAATTAAATAGCTTGGGAATCAAAAAAGCAACATCCGGTGACAGTTTGTCCACCTGGTCAAAACAATTTGCAAAAGATGGAGAAAAATTCCCACTCCCAAGTGCAGCGAAGAGGAAAAAGGACCAATTGCCACAATTTTTTGTCATGTTTCCTGATGCTAAGACATCATGTTTACAGTTTGCTTCGGAAAATATTGACAAGTTTAGCATTGCTTTGATGAGGAGTGAACTGTCAACAAATATTATTCCTCGACTTGTTCAGGAATTAGAAGCGGATGGGTCGGAGGCTGACACAGCTAAGACCAAACACCTCAAACATTTGACAGAAAATCCACCTTCAAAAGCAACAGTTTTCAGGTGGATCACCGCCTTGGGTATTACCTTTTGTAAAAATGGTAAAAGATAGGGCCTGGTTAATCTACTTAGATCCACTCTTGTAGTCGTCGTCAATCTTTTTAAATTTACTACCATACCATCAACAGTTGCCATCATCATCTTACTTTTTGAAGGGCAGACTTACATCTTCGGTGCTTTGCTTGCGCCGGAACGCAGCATGCGCACGTTGCTTGGTCAACTACTACCAGATTATTTCTTACCATCCACACTGCTTTTCAAAATGAAGCACTGCTTGCTATCACTAACAATGAACACATGCTCCACATCCCTTTTACAATTAATTCGAAATAGCTTCTTATATAGGTACAAATATGAAAGAAAAAAATGTTTTCAATCACCTGAGATTGTACCCAAAATTCAGATTGCTAAATTTTGCCTATGTTTCAGTTGCAGTAGTCTCAGGAATGAAATTAATCTGGGCCACTCATTCCATCTCTGTCATTTCTTTGACATTGAGGCAGTTCACACGATGTTGATGGTGGATTAGTAGTTCAACAGTAACCAATCCCTGATATTTGGCTATTTTTTACTTTGATGAAAGGAATAGCTGTCTCTATCATTAGGACAATCATCCAAGTATTGGGCTTTAGCATACTTGTCTCCAACCTGATTTAGAATCTGGGCAGATCCAGGCAATATGGTCTTTCTTTTCACTGTAGCTGCAGTTGTAGTTTTTGATATGACTCAAGATTTTTACTGTTTCCTTTTATTTTTTCATTGATAATTTGCTGAAGTGTTTTTTCTTCTTCATTGGTGTTCCTGTTTATTTTTTGTCCAATACAATTTCACTCCCAATCCTACTCTCACCTTATGATGCAGTTGCTTTTCAATTTAGTACCATAATTGTGGAGTAATTATACTTCCTTTTCCAAACTTGTTGGGTACTGATCTACTTCCATGAAATTGCTATTGTTCATCTAATCCTTCATTTTTTTGTACATTGTCTGGCCCTATTCAGTGATAGGGGGGGGGGGGCTGAAAAAATCAGGATTGTTTTTCAAGGTTCCACATCGCCTCATTTTTTCATTTTGTCAAATTGAGCATAGCATTCAGCAAAAAATGCTTGATGGGGATGAAAGATTGCCATAGAAATCCAAAATATGCCAATATCAAAATGCAGAATGGCTCAAAAAGCACCCTATCAACATTGACAAAAGTAATACCCGCAAACACATTCTCCATGCACATGCAATTTAGCTTGACTGGTTGCTCCCTGCAATATCTTTCCATTGTTGGTGCCACCATTGCTGCCATTGCATTGGCAACTGCTTCCAGTTTTTACCATTGCAACCCATCAGCACCCCACCTAGACCTAACCCTTCACTACTGCTCAATCTTTTTTGATTGTTACGTGGGGTGGCTGCCATTTGTTCCAGTTTTTCAAAATCTAACCCATCCAAAGACCACAACTCCCACCCCCTTCTGCTCCACTATCCCTTGGTGGTTGATCCTTTCTCTCAAGCCTCTCAATACCATTGCTTGTAACCCATCAAAATTGGAAAACAATGAGAAAAAAGACCAACAACTGACACCAGGGGTGATGACAGGCACAGGGAATTACAGCATGTGTTTTAATGTCATTGGCTGCTCACTGTTCTACTCTGTCTCAGCTGTCAAAGTAGCTTGAAAGGGAGGATGGTGATATTTTGATCATTCTTGCTCATTTGGGATTGTTCTTTTTCAATCAAGGGCGTAAAGGATAATTATCATCACTTAAAATCAGGGGGCAACCACAATGGTGATAATGTGATTTTTGTTGCTGTTTCTGGTAAAGATCATTTACTTTTGGCCCTGTCATGCTGGTTGAGATTTGTCCTCATTCTCAATTTCATGCTCAAGAAAAACAATATGGCACAAATACACCACACTACAATCAAGTACCATTTTTGAGTTCAAAGTTATCTGTACTTTGGAGTACTATATCATATCTTTCAAAGCCATAATATCAAACAGTCCAGCAGCACAGACAAGTTTGGTGTGACTAAAAGCAGATGAGTACAACACTACCAAAAAACAACAATCAACTGAAGTTTAATAAAAAAACAGAAATTAAGCTGTAGATATTCTTAATCAAGGCCCTGTATGTAATAGTTCATAGTTCATAGTAAATATTACTACAATAATATTGGTTTTATGTGTAATACATGTATTTAGATATATTATTATTGAAATACTTGTCCAGCAACATTGGAACCACCCCTTCTGCCTTTTTATTTTTCTGGTTTTACTTTCTTTTTATGTTTCCTGACAAAAATTTCCAATCATTTGGGACTGTGTTTACATCTATGCTTGATAAGTCTTGAGTTTATTGATAATATAAATCTTAGATATATTCTAATTTTTATTGTTATGGTCCACTTAAGCTCCCTGCATGCTTCCCTGGTTCTTTATCTACATCAAAACCATCAAAGCAGAATCCATAAAGTGTGAAAAACAAGCAACTTTCAAATCACAACTTGCCACATAATTGTATTTATATGAAGACATTTTGTATTGTCATTGAATTCTATTGCATCCAATGAAAGACTTTGCAGGGACAATTGTAGGCCAGAACTAGAATACAGCAAATATATCTACTAGCAAATTCTACTGGTACATTTGTCTAGAGCAATTTGTTAGCAAAATTTGATGGCTCATATCTGACTCCAACCATTTGAATGTTTGTGTTAATTTTTGTTCAATAAATTTAGGTTTAAAGTTTTTAGGATTTTGTTCAGGCCCTCATATCACTGATGAACATTAATGCCAGATATTTATCCCAGACTATCTGTAATACTGCTTTTTCATACTTTTCATTCAGAGTTGGATCATTTTTTGTGAATGATACTCCTGCAACCATTAATTCCTATTGATCACATCACACTTCTTTCCAAAATGTGTGTGATAGGTTTCTACAATTTTATAAAAGACTTGAACTACTCAAGATAGCCAGCATTACTCATGGACTTGTAGTTGTGCTAGGGTTGGTGTTTCAACTATATTTATATCTCTAACTGAAGCCCCTACGTCATTGGAGCCCTTTTCATTGACATAGCTTTGCTGTTTGTAGCTTATAATATTTGTCAATGACTTAGTAAATTTTGTTGCAAACTTAGAGCCCCTGAAGTTGAAATAATCCTTATCTACTACACCAAGTGACTCTATTTTGAAGGTGATCTTCTTCTTGAATGGATCTCCCCCTTTCTCTGTTGGTGGATTGGCCCCTACTCTACACCCTTCAATGCCTAGACATACTCTTTTTAGATAATTTACACTGATGATATTGAAAAACCAACAGCTTTACCACTTTTACTTACACCCTAAACAATCTACATAATAAACTCATTGGTGAAGATCCATTGCACATAGTAATCTAACTCACTAATTTTTCATGAGCTGCCTGTTTCTACTATTTTTAGTAGCCAGTGACTGTTGCTTGCTTGCTCCCCAGCAACATGGTTGATGTACCCTTAAACTCAAAGTAGGAAGTTTAATGCTTCCATTTTCCTCTACCCATAACACTTTCCTGCTGCATCTGCAATCTGCAAGTTCCATGTGTTGGCTGCATTGCTTTCTGATCTAGAAATAATAGCATCTTCATAGTCATAGGAGGTCATATGAGGTTAAGTACTACATCCATATGAGGACTTAGTCTAATGAGTACTTATTGCACTAGACCAATTACATGGCAACAATATATTCTAGATCATTTACTCCAGGTCTCTTCAATTTTCAAGAAATCCAACCAAAAATCAAGGAGTTTATCAACAAGTCAAAGTCCCAAAAAGTTTTTGCAAATAAAAATTTTGCTGACCTTCCTGTATTTTTTTGGTCCTTCCTCAATGACATGCCATTTTTAATCAGATATTAATGAAGGTATCCTGCTGCAAACTGCGAAGGTATCCCATCAATTGCTCATATTGTGATTGTAATTTTCCCACCAGTTCAACACCTTCTTGGGATTATTATATGCCAAGAATGGGTAGGTACTGTGCTCATAAAACCTGCCTAACCATACATAACTGATAGTCACAGTATCAGAATGTCATGATGCTAGTACTGATGTTTTTGGAAAAGATATGTTTTGTTGCAACAACATCACAACAAAATAAAAGCTATTCATCATACAATGTTTACTGCAATTTCTTGTTTTAGTTGTGTGTATCTTAGCCAAGTCATTCAGAACCAAATTTTGAAAGTTGTCCAAATTCCTTTTTAATTATTGAAACATGTTTATTTTATGACTTACATAGCCTATGTTGACAATTTTTGAAAATATGGTCTTTCAAATTTTTGTTTGAGATGTTAGATATTGATTTTTTATTTTAATTATGCTTTTTATTTACTTGTTGAATCAATCTCTCATTTTTTCACGTATGTAGCAGGTAATGAGAAGGAAACACATTAATAAAATTTGTAAAGAACACTTAGGTAGTTCACAGCCCAACATTGACATATTATTTTACACATGGTTATACTTATTGAAAAATTATTCTGTTTAATATTATATCTTATTGTACTATCTATGACACAAAGGAACCAAGTATAAAAAATAGATTGTGACTTGAAGTCAAGATTATATTTTTTAGCTTGGAACCCATTTCAATGTCAACAGATTGAAAGAGAGTTAAAGAGACAGTTTTTTCTAAAAGACCTCATTATTATATGCTCTTTAAAATCATTATGGTTCCTAGGCTATCTATCTATTTTCCATCTAGTTTCATATAGCTTGAATAAAGCTTATTTTTCTCCCTTCCTAGCTGTTCACTTTTACCTAACTCTCATTCAACCAAAGTAGTCTTATAATCTATGTGCATTTTACATTTGAGACTTCTTGATTCTTTTATTATTTTTTCATGGAAAGATAAGGGAGGAACTTGAGATTATTTGGAGAGCATAATAATGCTAATAGTAATAGAGAAATCATGATTGTAAAAAACAGTGGTTAACAAGAAGGAAAAAGTGCAAAGATAATAATATACTGTGGAACTTAATATTACTCCCCCACTTTTACCTACAAGAACCAAAATCTGAACAACAACTAACAGTAAGAAAAAGAAAATCAACCATTAATGTAAGCAACCAGCAAACAATACTCTCTAGCTACCCAGCTAGATAACTGTCAACATTGCTGATATCATTGTTACAAGATACACCAATCAAACATGGCCATTTTGGTGGTTTGCCTAGCACACATCTCCATACAACAACATTTATGTAAACAATAATAAAGCAAGTAATCAACATTTTTTACAGTAGTACTACTTCATATTAATAGTATATTCATCTAAAAGCTATTACAATTATGTCTTGTCAATAAAAGAACTATTTTTGTCTACCAAAAGTGGCCTTAAACATAAAAAATAATGATTCAATTTAATGAATCAATGGTATGGAAAGAGGTTGGTATTATGGTAATTTCATGTTGGTGGGAAGTACACCATTGAAAATATAAGAAGTGACCCATTGAAACAAACTTATCTGTCTTTAAGCAGAGGATCAAGAAGAATACAAACAAAAGAATCAACAAAACAAAACATAATTGTAAGGAAAGCAAACACAGCTTCCAGCAAAAATAATAGAACATCAGAGGAAAAAATGATAATAACAGTGGTGATCAATAATTTAGCAACAAGCACTGAATTTGTGAATGTTGGTGTAGCTGTCAGACAGAGGGAATACTTATGAGATCAAACAGCAAAAAACACAACAATAAAACAAGGTGACAAAGATAAGAAGGAAGAAAAGAAAATACAGCAAATGATGACCAGCTACCAGGTATTGCATTGAGAGTGGAGTGTGTCCATAACATAAAAAACAAGGGCAAGGGACAAGACAGGGGCTTGGACCTAGAAGAGGGGATCCTCAGAAAAGCATGAAGTTGGAATGTTGGGTTCTGATTAGTTTGGTTGGATGTTAGGTGGGCAGAGCAAGGGTGGGTCATGATTCCAGCTACTGGGAATGAAAGTAAGAAAAGAATATTGGAAAATCAAAAATGAGAAAATATTATTTATTGAAATTATGACATTATTTGTAGTCACATGTATCATTAAAAACATCTCAAAAGGAGAACAAACCAATATTGATGTTTTTCCAAGAAGAATTTATTGGAAGATAATCAGATCAAAAAGTTTGAAAACCCAAAACCTGATCTTATCTGAATTTTGAATTGTAATACAAAGTATTCCAGTTGCTCATTGGAACAAAACAATTGATTGACAACAAAATAATTTTGTTCCATACACATTTTTTATTCAACCAAGATTCATCTATACTGCTCCAAAAATTTAGCTTATGACATGATCAAAATATTTTTCTTCCACAAAAAAATATTTCATTTTAACAAACTAAATAATTTTGTTCAACAAAATCATTAACTTTGCTGGACAAAAAGGCATTTTTGTATGACAGAACATTTTTGTCCTTTTATAGTTTTATTGTCCAAAATTAATGATCGTGTTCAGCGCAAAAAGAATCTTCATATTTAACTTTTTTATTTTATGCTGCAAAAAACTAAGGGTCCTGCTAGACAAAAAATGATCATTAACAAAAATCTGATTTTTCATTATTACATGAAAAAATTCTGAAATGGTAAAATTTTTATTGAAAAACACTTAAACCATTATTGCTCAGCAATTAAAAACCTTTAAAACACAGCAACCTGCATTCAAGTATGGTCAGTATTAAATTTACTTTTTAAAATGTAGATTAATTTAATTCAATTAAAATTAAATATCCTATTTTCCCTCTTCCTACAACTGGGGATAAAACATCTTCTCAAGATTGACAAGGGTTCTGATAAAAAACAGATTAAGGATTGATTTTGAATGCTCATGCCTTCAACATGAACATATTTTAGTTGCCTTAGGCTTTCCACTTTTTTGAAAATATGGTGTAGTCACCCTGAAGTACCTCTTTTGGCGCTTGGGTGTTTGTCCTCTAGTTTCATATGTCCTTGAAGGAGTT
>JALLOT010001666.1:0-17552 GCA_036939595.1 Thalassiosira livingstoniorum | reverse complement strand
GTTTGTTGTTTGTTGTTTGTTGTTTGTTGTTTGTTGTTTGTTGTTTGTTGTTTGTGGTGTCCGCACACCGGCTTTGACACATGATGCTTGAGCTTGACACATGCGATTGGACACAAGGCACTTGATACTTTGGACACTGCATTGAATGGACACATATAGAAAACATTGAGAAACAATGTGGGAACTAGTATTTTTATACCTAAGATCTATGTAAGATTCAAATTGGCAATTATTTGTTTCATTCATTGCAAAGATTTCTATGCAAAATCACGTTTCAAGGCAATAGTTAATATGAAATAACAACCGGTACTAAAAAATATTTACGATTGCTAAGCTAGAATCATTGTGACAGAACACACAAATGAAAACAAAATCTTTTACTGAACTTTTATCTTTTTTCTTTGCACGAGTGAAAACAATTGACATTGTCAATGCGTGAGCATTACCTGTCAACACACTTGTTACGGACACAAATGTAACCCCAACTGGCATGCTTGCATATGCACGTGTGTCAAAAAAATTTGATTGCCGGGACTCAAAACCTCTCATGCAGTCCTCCAGACATGCACTCAAGGTTTTGTGTCCCAACATTCAAATTTTTTTGACACGCGTGCACTGCACTTTTGCCAGTGTGGTTACATACAGTGACAAGCCACTCTAGTACTGTAGCTGCATTGTTTGTTTTTGTTTAAGGTAAGATTTGTGAAAAGGAGACACTGAAACCTTGTACTGCACCAACAAAAAAGATTATTTGAAAAATCTACCTTAAACTTTGCAATAGGATGTCCTTTGCATGGATGTGCCACTGCCAATTGTTATGCAGCTATCAGTGTATGTGGAGTCTGTATAATAATAGCTAAGCCTGCAAATGATGTTTTCTGAAAAAGGTGAGTAGGTAGTACTAACTACCTACTTGGTAGATAGTATTCATTTAGTTTCAGTTTTGTCACAACCAATTTACAGCAACTTCTATCTAAACCCTATGAGCATGAGACATTATTGGTTTTGTACTTAGAACAGTTAGCAACTACTGCAAAAAATGCTGCCTTGTTGCTTCTTTAACCAAGTAGGTAGCTTCAGCCTGTATTTGGGGTATGATATACCACAAGATGATTTAAGTGCAGGTGAATGCCACAACATTGCTACTTATATTCCTTGAAAAGCCTAAAATGTAAAACATATTGTAATATTCTTTGATTCTTTCCTTTTAACACCAGCACGTGTAAAAGTAAATAGAATTCAAACATTATCATAAAGTTTGCACAATGTACAATTCTTCTGCTATTAGTTAGTACCTGGTGACAGAGCACCCCAACCACACCAGAAACGTATTATTTTACAATTCCTTATTCCCTCAGGCAACAATGACTGTCTGGTTTCAAAAAAAGCATGGCGGGAGTATTTTTATTACAAAAAAATGGTAATAAATAGCCAAGCACATTGTTATCACATTTTGCAGTGAACACCAATTATTGGTTTTAAGAACACCACAATGAGCCCCAATTCCCACATAATGGTGTTTCAAAACCAAACATAGGCAATTGTTTTGACAATGGTTTGAAAATGAAATAAGTGAAGTTGCTATCTTATGAACACTTATTTTTAGACTTATCCACTATTACAAACAGGTTCAGCAGGGACCTAAGCTGGAGTTATGGCTTCTGGCTAGTAGCCTTCTTCAGAGGTGTGCTGAACCCTAGGCTATGAAAAAAATCAACAAAGTAACTTCATGTGCAAAAATAGGGATATTCAAAGTTGTTTTTCCTAGAACAAAATGGACACAGGAGCTGCAAACAAACTCTTAACTGATTCAAGTTTTTGTATGTGTCAAAAAGAGCAAACAAATGTAAGATTTATTTTTCAAAGTTCAATTTCAACAGCTAGCTGCTGAAATTGAACTTTGAAAAATAAAATGGGGTCATACTAGTTGGGATGGGCAGTGTGATGCTGCCTCTCCTCAAGGAGGTTGCCAACTTTTGACCCTGTCTTCTTACAGATGTTTTGAGCTGAAAAAATATTGCTCAAGTTAAGATGGTGGTGGTAGCATGTCACCATGACATTGATGGGAAGTGGAGCACGCTCATGGTTGGTCATCTTGTTGAGATGTGTTTTCCCATGAGGAGACTGCTTTTCCTCATGGAATGCTTTTTGAAGTATTGATGATGGTGGATCTTGTTAGTGGGAAGGCACATGTAAGTAGACCATTTGTTTTGCTGCTGAAAGCTGTTGTAACTTCCTTTCCGATTGGTCCTCCTGGGATAGGTTTTTGAACGCTTGGGCATTGTCAACGCCTTGTTCAAAGAGTGGCAGGAGAGACTATCTATGTACCCCCATCAACATAGTCTGTTGAAGAAATTTTTGATATTCTGCTGGATGTTGTCCATGTCTGAACATAGATTGATAATTTGTAGGAGCTGAAAGGAGCTGACCCCAGAAGAGCCCCTTGAGAATTCCAGGTGCATGGGTGGATTGTGGCAGGATGTGTAAGTGAAGAGCCAGTTTGGAGTTTCCCATTATCAACGGAGATGACAATGTCCATATAATTAACCAAAGTAGTGGGTTTTACTTTTACAAAAATCCAGGTCAATTCATGGGAGTTGACATCATTTTTAAACTTGATCCACTTTTCATGATTGACAACTGGATCAGTGTGAACTTTTCAGATGCTAATGCCATTGTCAATGAATTGTTTAAATAGTTCCAACCAATCAATTCATTTGAGTATTACCATGTCATCCATGGTGAGAGCCATATGTAGGTTGGTTGTTGGAGGGGCTGGTGTCATGCCCATTGCAATTCCTCTAATCTGCTTGGCATAGACATTTCCAAAATTCATTATATTACTGTACATGATGATCTTCAAAGCTTCAATTAATGCACATGGGCTGTACAAGAATTGTTGCCGTGTTGATTGAAGCAGTAAATAGCATTCCAGAGTTTGCAGGCAAAACTCTATATTGATGTTTGGGTACATAGCCTTAGCATCAAAGGTGAAGAGCAGTGAAATCAGTGAAACTGAAAGGGTGGCTAAGTGCTTGCTTTAATTCAAGCATCTGAAGTAACAAAACTGTCCATGTTGCAAAAAGTACTATCAGTATATTGATTTGTTGAAGATCTAGATGATGTCAACAAAGAGTGGGCTTTCGAAATCTGATGTTGCTATTGTGATGAAGTGATAGTGTATATTATTATCAATTGCCAGAGACAACTGTGTGATACATTTGAGTGTACTAAAAACAAATTCTAGTAGAGGTCATGATGGGGTGGACTTAATGAATATGGGAAAATAAGATGAATAAAGATAATACCATGCCTATGTCTATGTCAAGAGACATAAAACACCATGACATGTATGACAAAGAGACTGAATGGTAAGCAAAATCAATAGTAAGAGAATTGTAAAAGGGTGATAGTTTTGTTTATCTCATTAAAGTATGATTATTTGTTGATTGCACAGTAGCTGCAATTGCTTTCATGGTGATAATAATGCTGCATTGGTGGTAACAGTAGCAGGTAGATTGTGAATAAGACTATTACATAGGATGATAAATTATGTTGTAGTTCTTTTCATGAATGTTGATGTTGTTAAAACTTGAGCAAAACTGAGCAATTTCTGGATATGATTGAGGAATTTTCTAAGGTATAATAATATAGTTTAAGATTGTTTTTGAAGCACCCCAAAGTAAAAGTCATGTAAAATATAATATCACATGTAATACACAGATAGGAAGCAAGTTGCTGCTAATGTGATATGTTGCACCATACCATACTATTCTTTTCATTATTACCATGCTCAACTTTTTGCATCCACACTACTTAGCCTCAGAAATTTGTCTTTGACCAGTGGTAACCTCAATTGATGCTTGCTGCTCATTTTGAACTTTTGATAGTCATTGCATAAAATGGACCAGAAGAGCACATGTAAAAATCATGTGACCAACCACTGGTCACTGCTTGTTGCTTAATCATTTTTTATGAACTCCCATGTTAGAGCTAAGTATTATACTAGCAATGTATGTATATCATGTAGATGTGACTGACCCAGTAGGAAGGATGGTAGGCACAATTAGTGCCATGATTGCGATCTTGAAGTATGGTAGGTACAACACCACACTATTAATTATTGCAATTAATTAATTCAATCCACTGGAGATGGTCTGCTGATCTTACCAAAATATTTCTTTTCCCATAATCTACTAGACGATGCTTTGCAAATATTACTGATCACTTTATTTTCAGTTATTCTTTCTGATCCTCAATCAACAAACACCAATCCCTTTTTTGGTGATTCTTCTTGTTCACGAAGAAATTACTTTTTGTATATTAAAATCACACATAGCCAAATGATTGCATCAATCTACTCATCCAACTTCCACTCACAATGGATCACCATAGTCATGGCTGGCCCCGTCACCCACATCATCAATTGTCATCAATCCTACTATCAGCACCATATCTGTAAGCCTCCATTACCAGTTTTATCACCTTCTACTATTCACAAGTATGTTTGTTGATGTAAAAAACAACCCAAGCTCATCATCATCATGGTCAGCCTCTGCCAATAACACTAGGTACCAAAGTGGCTACTGCCAAAAAGCCTTCATGGTACATAGTTGGAAATGTGTGAGACTTAACTAGTGATGTTCTTTGTGAATTTGTGTTATTGTGAACAAGGACATACAATCTAGTATTAATACTTAATAATATTCATGTAGCTTTATGTTACTATTTTTAATAGGGGGTCCAGCAGTCAAGATGTGATTTTTGAACCCAACTACAACTGTTTAAACTTTGAATTTTGTTAGACATATATAAATAATAAAGTTTGCAAAAAAATTCAGGAAAAAATATTCATTTGTTCCCCAGATGTTACAAAAAATATATTTGCTAGAAAATATATGGTAATTACTAGCAGTTACTAATATTTTGTAATGTAGTAATAAAATAATGAAAAATTGGTGTTTTATTTTAACCAGTTATTTGGCAAAAAAACATTTTATGAGTTTGTAAAACTTTATGATTAAAATTCAATGTACAGAAAAAAATTTGAGGTGAGTATGTTATTATAACTCACTAAATAAAACAGAACTGGTTTTGTATTTATCAAAATCCAACTCTCTACCTACATCATTGACACAATCATCAAACAAATGCAGCATTGTTGTGTCACCATTTTTCAAAAAATAGAGCTTGATGGAACAGTGTTTCAATGATGTTTTTTTGTTGAGGACTGAATACCATACTAAAGTGAAAAGGGTTACCTTGCTATTGTATTGGAAGCATGGCTTCTTGAACTCAATGAGTAATGAGTCGATGCCCCCTCCCCCTCACCAAGCCTCAACTCAACCACATGCATGTTGCCAAAAAAATAGAAAATACATTGAATACATCATTATTAACCTCTTAGAATCAATACTAATGAAAATTGCTCTCAAATCTAGTCTGCTGTTGTTTCACACACAAAATCCTGCCATCATTTAAATATAATCATGGTGATATTTTATTTTTTTTAATAATTACAAACACACATGCACAATTTGGGCCAAGTACAAAATTGCACAAAGGTACATGCATCCACAGCTGCAATAAAAATAAAAAATAAAATTAGTGCACAATGACAATTGCAACTTCAAACATGACAAAATTTACAATTATTCATTAAAAGAACATGAATCAATTTGAAAATTAGAATATTTTACAATTAACTATGTTCAATATTCAAGTGAAATTTCATAATTTTTCTTTAAGTTAACACTAAAAATTAAACATAATAAAGATTGCAGTTGAAATTGTGACTTCTAGTTAAGAATACATTTATTCGCTACAATATCAAAATACCAATAATTCTTGAACCTACATACAATAAAATCAATTCAAGCTCCAATAAATACTTGTCAGGCATGTCAAAATGTATTACTTTCAATAAAGCTAGAAGAACATGCTCAGTAAATTGTAGATGAAATTTAAGACACAGAACAGTTATCTACGATTGTAACTGCAATTGCAATGAACACTGCAATCATCATTGCAGCTAAAACTTCAATTTTACACATGAAGAATTGCCTACAATCTACAAACTAAATTTACAATATTGAATGTTGAACTCTCTGCCACGTGATTGCGTGGCAGAGAGTTCAACAAAAGTATCTACCAATCTGGGGTCGTGGGTTCGAGCCCCACAAATGATTCTCAATGGCTACAATAAGGAGTCCTTGCTACCTCTTTTCAAAGATGGGTTAACAATGCAGAGGCGTTTCAAAAACTATCCTTGGAGGACCATTGGGTATGAAAACAGAAAAGACTTGCAGAGAAAAATGGAAGTTATATCTGTACATACCTTTCCACCAACAGGACCCGCCATCTTCATCAACTCAAAAAGCATTTTGTGAAGAAATGCAATCTCCTTGTGGAAAGACATCTTTGAATGAGTTGCTCAATCACAAGTGAGAACCAATCCCTATGGATGGCATGGTGATTTGTTATCACCACCATCCTAATTTGGGCAATATCTTTTCAGTTTGAAAAATTTGTAAGAAAACGGGGTCAAAAGTTGGCAACCTCCTTGAGAAGAGACAGCAGCAAGCTGCCCATCCTAATTAGTATGACCCCATTTCATTTTTCAAAGTTCAATTTCAGCTGCTCTGCTGCTGAAATTGAACTTTGAAAAATAAATTCTTACACTTCATTGCTCAATTTGACACTTGCAAAAACTCAAATCAGTTAAGAGTTTGTTTGCAGCTCCTGTGTCTATTTTGCAAAATGCAAAATTTCCTTCTGTCATCCCTATTTTGTCACGTGATTTATTGTCTTAATTTTTCATTGACTTAGGGCTCAGTATACCTCTGAAGAAGGCTACTAGCCAAAAGCCATAACTCCAGCTTAGGTCCCTGCTGATCCTGCCTGTAAAAAGTGGATAAGTCTAAAAATAAGTGTTCAGAAGATAGCAATTTCACTTATTTTATTAATTTTCAAACCATTTTCAAACCACTGTCCTGCCAAAACTACATGAGGCTCACAGGACACCATACTAATCTCTATGAGCTCTTGCCCATGCACGTACAAGGTCCGCCCTTGGGCTAACAGCCAAACCTGCTGATGCAGGTTTGGTAGATAGTTTTGTTGAACTCTCTGCTATGCGATCTTGTGGCAGATAGTTCAACATTAAACTTGAGAAAAATTAATGAACATTAGAATGCTTTAATATCTATAGAATAAAATTTACATTTCTCAGTGTCAGTTTTGACCCTCATTTGCAAACAATGGTTGATTCTTGTATTTTTGCAAAAAAAAAGGAATTAGATTTCCTTGTTTGTTGATTGTTAAGTTTAGTTTTCAAGATATCATGGTGAAGTTGCCAATTGGTTTATTGTTGTGTTGTTTCTGAGGATTGGCAGTTTATAAGGATCCCAGATTTGGCATTCTATTCCCTACAAGTGGTTTATTGTTGTGTGCTGATTGGGTGGTTTCTTTGAGGGACCACCTGCACAATACTTTTTGGATTTAATTATCCAAGCCATGGTTTCCTCCATATTGTAGCTCATCTCCTTAACTGTGCCATTTGATCAAGGCTGCATCGTCAATGTTCTTGTTGCAATGGCTGTTGCAGCCATATTAAGAAAACCCACACATATGGCTGCGTACATGAGATGGATCTTGGTGGAATGTTTATTTGTTATTGTTGTGTTGTTGGTGATCCTTTCCCCCTGCCAATTGATTGCCACCATGCAACATGTCATCAAGAAAGTCCTCGCAAGGCAAGGACTTTCCTGGAAGTCTCAGCAATGGAGGCAACAATGGACAAGGAAGGACCATTGTTGTGAAAAGACACCACTCCAACACCAACTCAGCCAACAACCCCAACAAGCTCCCCGCCACCAAATTTTCTGGGTTGGTGAGATGGGGACATGCCCACTTCATTGGAACTTTTTCTGCCATTTCCACCATGGGGCCAAGATTTTCCACCAATCCCAACACTGTGAAGTCTTGTCATTCTGTCAATCTCCACTGGTTCAAGCACAGCACCTTTTTTAGAAGAGGAGAGGAATTTGATTCAATCAAAGACATCCTTGAGTTTGGTGGCCCAGGGTCTGCTTTGAATGGTGGCATGGAGCATCTTTGCAACATGGCATTCGAAGGACATGAGTAGTTGCAGCAGATGATCAGGGGGTGGTTCTGGTGCTTTAGGGGAAGCTGCAACAGAAATACTTGTTGTTATTTACTGTTGTTTTTGATACAGCAGTAAAACTGCATGTTGCAAGCTTTTACATGGGAAAATTGTCAGGCCAAGCAAATTTTGCATACCTTATTGTGGAGCCCCTGCACCATATGCATGGATTCTAATGGGGCAACTACAAACTAGAGATATTGTAGTTTGTAAAGGAAACCAGCTTTATGGGATTTTATTCACTAGCTGTTTTGTAATAGTGTTCACAAATTCATGATTTTTTCTTCAGAGCAGATCTGCCATCTCATCAAAAATCAGTGAGGGCCATTGTCTTCAAAATGCAAAAAAACAACGTTTGCTTGGGAGGTGAGATGGAAGGACTTTGCCAACAATTTTATTATTATTTTCCCCAAATAAGGGTCAAGTGGACCCCCAATTTTTAAGGCTACGTGTAAGTAATAATCAGCTCAAAAAATAATTAATGAAAACATATAAAGGGTTGAAGTAAGTGCATTTCAAGCAATACTCCTCCTACTTAATGACTTTTCGATCTTTTTGGGTTGAACTATTATTTCTTGTTGGCAGCTACCTATTCAAATAATATTAAGTCTTTTAGTGAAAAGAACAAAGTTTGAAGCATTTTAACAGGATTGTAATAGGCATTTAAGCTCCTTTTTGTGTAGGTAGTAGAGGACTATTTTATTATTATATTTTTTCGTACATGTATTCATGGGATGTGTACAGTGCAAGTATAATACTGCTAACTACAGCCACACTGGGTCTTTCAAGGTAATTCTGTCCAAATTTTTGGCACAATCATGTTCTTAGATATTTTTTTGCTCTGAAGTTTTTGATATCAAAAATTTCAGAGCAAAAACCACCTAAGTGGTTTGGGGGTTTTGGTGCAGACCTGATTCGAAATAACTGCTCATGACCTTTCAGAATGAAAAATCTATTCATACAGCAAGCTGAAGTTATGAATCAAATCAAATAGAAAAATGATGTAGCAGTTTGCATTAGTTCTTTCTTTTTCAAGCAAGTCAATACTTGAACACAGCCTAAGGCAGTGTTCAATATTGACTAAAATTCAATCATTGTCTCTTTGGTTTTTATTGTAGATATGGTAAGTAAGTGCCATATTGCTCCATAGTGGATTCAACAGTAAAAAAAAACAAAATAAGAGATTGCGGAGGATTGCAGCTGGTGCGTCTCCCAATTATTAGGTAGATTCAAGATTTAAGATTTATGCTGTTAGTAGTACTACTGATTTGTTAATAATTTTCAAATTCAAAATAATATCCTAACCCTCAGCTGTAATAAGAAAGCTTCTTTTTTGTGTATGTTAAAGGTCAAAAGACATATTTAGAAGACTCAATGGCCTATATATTTTTTACCTCCGTAGGCACATACAGCCGTAAGAATAGGTTTTATAATATATAATTTATACAGATAATATTACAATATCAACTGTAAGCTCACAATACTGAACTAACATGAACCTTCATAATACCTTACATACATGCAGTAATAATAAACGTCAGTAGGTACGTTTGTACAAGATATCTACCTGAACTAGTTCATCCTCGATGAATATTATGATATTATTACTCGTATTATTAAAAAAATTAATATATAGAGTAATAATAATACTCCTAATAATAAGAATGTTGGGTATGGTAGTAAAAGGTAGGTAGTACTTAGTAAGTATGTAGAAGTCCCACATTTCCTACATTTTGTTGTCAACTGACGAGGCAGAAATGAAACAAATCAATTATCCACGCTCGCTCTCCGACGTGAGAGAAGGGAATCATCCAAATTATTTTTAGATTCGTGCTGGATGCTGGATGCTGATGCTGGATTCCTTGGAAAACAATAACTAGAACCCCTATTAATAAAAACAATGACAACAACAGGACGACCATGAGCCATGAGACCATGAGTTTGTGAGATCTGTTACGATACGTGATACGTACTAGATAGTATTCCACCATCCCAATCCACTCTGTATGAAACTCAATCCGACGTCAGAGACGCTATTATCAACAGGAAAGAAAGGCGTGTAAAGACCAAAGGACCGTGGCGAAACAATGCGGTTTGATATTGCATTCATCTTATGCTGCTGCCGATCATTCCTGAGTTCCAATGGGCGAGATGAAGGAGAATCGTACTATGAATTACTGGGTGTGGAGCGCAAAGCCTCCGCGGAGGAGCTGAAGCGGGCGTACAAGCGGCAATCGCTGCAAATGGTACGTTGTTTGTTGTTCTGTACTCCAAACAACGCGATTGAAGGATGTTCAATGTTTATTCTCACTTGCTCTGCGAATTTCTCAACGATTGTGTACAATATCATATTATCATATGACAATACAACCTACCATCGTAGCATCCGGACAAACTGGCCCAAAAAGGCATAGTACCCACCCCTGCCGACCGAGACCGCTTTACAAAAATGCGACACGCCTACGAAGTCCTCTCCGACCCACGCCGACGAGAAACGTACGATGCCATTGGAGAACAGGGGATGAAGTGGGTGGAGGAGCCGTTGTCGGTGGATCCTCAGACTTTGGCACATAATTTCGCTACTAGTTCGATTATGGATCGGAGTAAAATTTTTGGTATTTTTTTGGCTATTTATATTGCGGTGTTTTTGTTGCCTGGTGAGTAGAAATAAAAATGGAATGAGAACTTGATAGGTTTATATTTATGAAGGATTTGATCGCCCCCTTTGTCAAGTTGTCAATTTCTCTTTTTCAATTCAAAATCTCAATGCTTTTCATTTGAATGGTGAATTATTGCCAGTTTTGGTGTGCCTCATGATAGACGGAACACTCCATGGTGCCAAATGGGTGGCAGTTCTAACTCCTCTCTGGGTCTGGGATGCTTTTATTCTATTTTACCACTCCCGTGTCATTATGATGGGTCCAATCAAACGTCCTGATCACATCCCAGAGGAAGAATGGGTCGTGAGTGTCATTCTTATTTATGATTTTGACTTCTGCTCCTCTTTCAATTCTGACATGAATCTGAAACTATCATCCAACAACCTCCGTCATTATCACAACTTAATGACTCGTTCATGCAGGACCCCCTTCCAATGTGGAAACGAATTATGTCCCTTGTACGTTTCATCTTCCTTGTCCTATTCGAACTTCTTCTTGCTCTCCGTCTTGATGGCTTCATTCATCCACCGTGGTCCATCATCTTCATACCCATTTATCTCTGGGAGTCTATTGCATTACGAAAGAAATTGATACTGGCCAACATTCGAATTGTAACACACGATGAATTGGAATTGATTCTAGGGAAAAAGTTTGTTGATTGCACCATTGCGGAGCGGGAGAGCATTCATCGGCGGTTTATTGTGGTGCCTACCAAAGAGGGAACGGTGTACGAAGCTGCCAAACGACTCAAATCGGATGCCAAGGGCGATGTCATTCGAATATTGGCTCGAGTCTTATTCACTATCTTATTAGTGGTGAATTTGGATGCTCATTTAGATTGGAGTTGGTGGCTTGTATTTTTGCCAATTTGGGGAATGTCATTTTGTATCGTGGGCACGGCATTCAGTTCGTTTTCAAAAATGCACAGGGAAGCTGTCGAAAAAGATCCCGAGACGTTTGGAGGAAAGGAGGGAGATGATGGGGCAGCAGCGGCCGAGGGTGGGTACGCGGCCATGGGGGATAAAAAGACTGGGAAGCAGTCACCATTGTCAGAGGAGGAGAAAGATGAGCTTAAAGCGAAAGTTATGCATTTGGCGTATCGAGCTATTGGAACTTGTCTTTCACAGTGTTTTCTTCTTTTTCTGATGTGTCTATTGGTTGGAAAAATTGAAGGTATGTTTGTCGTTCTTTTGTGTTGACTGGTTGTTGGCATCTTAGTGTCTCACTCGTGGTCATTATCATCCAACCGAACGAAAAACACGATTTATATTCATGTATATCACGAATCACTTCCTCCCATTCAACAACCATTTTGTCAAAGGCGCTGGCTACTCATCCCTCCTAATCATATTCCCCTTCCTAGCCTTCGGAGGACTGATCCTAACCTGTCTCGCATGCACCATATTCTGCATTTCTGAGGTAGATGAAAATGCAGGCATGGTTGACTTTGATTCCGCAGTGGCTGCCGCAGCTGCTGGAGCTGCTGGATATGGTGCCACGGAGAATAAGCCCCAATATACTCCTCCTACAGAAGCGAAGAATAGTAGTAATATTCCAATGACAAATTTAGAGAAAGACCGGAAAGACAGCTCATCAATAGGGGGAGGATCAGAATCAAGTTCTGCTCCAAAGTCAACATGGGACCCAGAAAAGGGGCAGGTATGGGAAGAGCCGAAAAACAATCAAGACGATAAAGAAAGTAGTAGAGGGGAAGCCCCAACGAGTAGAGAGTCGCCAGAGAATGTGAATTCTACTCAAGCATCAGCGACACCAGTGTCTGCTTCTGTGGAAGGAGGGACGATGGAAGAAAGTAAAACTGCTACAGCACCAATACAAATCAATGAAAGTTACGACCTTGATTGAAGAGCTTATGAGTCAATGTTTAAAAGATGAAAAGGTTGTACAAGTGTGACGTTTAAAATGTTGAATGTTATTCCTAATGTAGCAAGAGTACTGTACAGTCATTTATTCTGAATAAATATGAAATTGGCAATATTGATTGCACAGATTGCGAAAACGAGAAGAGTGCATTCCTAGCGGCTCTTTGCATGCTAAGAGAAGTCATCCTGCAGCTCTCCCTCAAAACTCGCTACAGATCCCTCAACCAAATGGTTCAATTTTATCCTAATCTTTGAACCATTTGGTTGAGGGATCTNAGGATAAAATTGAACGCTTTCTCTGACCCTACTAAATTGCTTGGTGTATTTTTCTGTCCCTCTGGTGACTTCTCTATTCATCTTGAAGAGAGAATCCATAAGGTTCTTTGTTGGATATAATAAATGAAGGCCTGTCCTTTGAAGCTTCGTAATATTTGGTTAAGTTTTTGGGCGCAACTTTTTCTCTCCAAGCAGTGCTGTTTTGCTGACATCTTGTTTCCTCCCAAAGTAACATGGACAAAGAGGTGGAAGTCTATTTCAATCTCTTTCCATTACTGGGTGTCAATAGAAACATTTGCAAAGGATTTTGCACACTCCCACAGCAGTTTCAAGGTTTGGCCCTCCTGCATTTCAACATTGAAGTCACTCTGGCGAAAGTTGATATTCTATTTAGGCATTGGGGTTTTGAGAGTGACATGGAAGGAATGCTGTGCCAATTATGGGCAGCAATACAGATGGATTCTGACATTGGTTCAGTACAAATTCTGTCCCTTCCTTTTACCACTTATGGTTTCTTCGGAACAGATACGTGGTTTCTTGATTAGGGGGTGTAGGAGAGATAAAGTGAGTATTTACTTTAGATCTACTGGCTAGCAAGCCTCCGACTGGTGACAGACAGACGGGCACCAACACCCCCCATCGGAGCGCTTGTGGAGAGAACAGAACTGAGAGCTGACCGAGCATATGACGACAAGTGTGACACAAGAGACGGAGTAGACTGAAGAAGGGAGGGAAGCGTGAGAAGCAGGCCAAAGAGGCCGGCAGAAGTTGAAGAAGACGAATTTATCCTTGAAGTAGACGAAGTTATCCTGACAGAAGTCGGGGAAGGAGACACGTCACGCCCGGGAGCGGCTGTGACGTCAGAGGAGGAGCTCACATTTTCGCTCACATTTTGAGGGGACGCAGCAGCTACATGCTGGGCCAGATGAGAAGAATCTGGTAAAAAAGGTGGGTAGCGTTGATGGAAGGTGGGTAGGGAGCACATAAAGGAGTCACGAAGACGTCTAAAATGAGCCCCATCCCGCATTTCTTTAGTAAAGATGTCAGCGGGATTGCATTTCCCGTCAACATGGAGAACCTTCAAGGTTTTATCCGCGACCCATTCCCTGACGGAGTTGTCACGAAGCTCCATATGTTTGATTTGTTTCATAGTCAAATTATGAGCCCAATTGACACAGGCAGAGTTGTCATTGTAGAGAGGAATGGTGTCATCGGCATCAGACGGGGGAAAGCCCAAATCCTTAAGACTGGTAGCAAGATTCTTGATCGAAAGGGTCAACTTGGCCGCCTCACAGGTGGCCCAAATCTCGGCTTCACACGAACTGTGAGAAGTTCGTTCTTGCCTCACTGATTTCCAGGCGATCGGGCCGCCCATCCTAAAAACGATAGCACCGCTCATGATGCGGAATTTGAACAGGGGCAGTAGAGTGCCCTCACAAATGGCATTGCCGAGTTTGTAGAGTGCCCTCACGAATGGCATTGCCGAGTTGAGAACCCCAACAGGCATCGCTATACGTAGTCAGTTTGTTGGTGGTTGGAGAGGAAGGAGGCTTGGCATCAGTGACGGCCTCCGTGTCCGACGAATCGGGAAAATGAAGAAAACAATGAGTAGGTGTTGAAGCGGAAGACGAAAACGTGATTCCGTACTCGAAAGTCGAGTGAACATAATGAAGAGCATAGAGGGCGGCCTTCATGTGGCCAGGAGAAGGAGCTGAGTTATAAGAAGATAAGAAGGAGTGAGCCGGAGAAAGGTCCGGGCAAGTGCTATACGCCAACCACCCCAGACTGCCGACAAGACTTTGGTAAGCCTCGCGTCGACGGAGGAAAGCCGTAGAAGACTCGTCATTTTTGACGTCAGGGATGGCATCAATTGGGATGCCAGAACGATATGGCGTAGCTGTAGGCGTGGGTGACCGTGAACTCAAGTTGAAGGATTCAACCAAATTTGCAGCAAAAGCTGACTGGTTAAGATGAACAAACACACGATCAGGAGTCACAGACCACATGAAGTTGACACCTAAGAACCATTTGACTGTTCCCATGAAGTCCACCTTAATTAATTTGGAGAGAATTCTTTCGAAGTGGTGTTCGACGGCAGAGTTCATAGAGAAATAGAC
This sequence comes from Thalassiosira livingstoniorum, assembly GCA_036939595.1. Classification (NCBI taxonomy): domain Eukaryota; phylum Bacillariophyta; class Thalassiosirophyceae; order Thalassiosirales; family Thalassiosiraceae; genus Thalassiosira; species Thalassiosira livingstoniorum. Next base: position 2,455 of record JALLOT010001666.1, on the reverse strand, counting down.
GAAATCGTCGACATAGAGGCCAAGAACAAGAGGAACTTTAGGAATAATGGAGTTAGGGTTGAAACCCGAAGTTGAAGACGACGGAGGAGAAGGCTGGGATGGATCCGAAGCCGAGCCATCAGTGGGAAAGTTGGGATCTTGGACGTAGCCAGAAAAAATGCATGGATCATACAAATTTTGTTTGAGACCCATGGAAAGCAAAATTTTCTTGACCTTGTCATACCAATGACGCGGGCTACGGCATAGCCCGTAGAGAGTTTTGCACAGGAGCCAATACTTGTTGGGCTTGGCATCGGGGTCTCCCAACGGAGGCTTAACAATCGTAATCTCATCTGGAGGGAGATCACCGTTACAAAAATCGTTTTTACAGTCGCCTTGTTTCAAGGTTCGCCGGTGTTCAACTGCCAAGCTGGTCAAGTATCTGAGGGAATCAGAACGAAGAACAGGAGCATACTTTTCTGATTTCTCCCACACCCTGTCTTCGTGATTCCCTAAAACTACAATCCTCGATTTCGCACGAACAGGTAAGAGATCTTTGTCTTTTTTAATTGTCAATACGCACATGGTAGGAATGGCGCGTGGGGCCCCTTGCTCCCGTAAAGCACGGTATTGCCCGAGGGTTAACCGTTCAAAAGTGCCCATGGATTCTATTGAATCCCGTTCTTCATAGTAGCTCTGCCTCCAGATTTCACGATCTGGATTATTATCGGCTAGAGCTTGAAGTAGGGACGCGGGGCAATCTGAGTGGAGATTAATAGCACTACCGATATGTGCATATGGATCAAAGGTGGTGGAAGAAGACCCCGGGCTGGACTGCCGAAGAAAAGACAAAGGCTGGTGACCTGGGAGTAAAAGGCCTTGAACACACATGTCAGTCCACGTGTGTGCCAGGTCTGGAAGGTTGACACCTCAGTCCTCGGTCTTTTTGTTGGGGTGACGTTTAAAGACGAATCGATAGGTCCCATTGCGCATACCCAGGTAGCCTTTATAATACTGGCCGTTGTGCTCATATGTGATTTTAGAGTTGAGCTGCAGGAAAGGTGGAAGGAGATGGTCCAAGTCCAAAGGAGCATCAACAACTGGAGGCTGAGGCAGAAGTGCCGGCATTTCTGGTGCTGTGACGGAAAGAGTGGTGGCATCATTGAATTGAATTAAGTAAGACGGAGGAGACGAGTCGGTCCCCGGCAGGACTGGGATGTCCATGACTGTACCGGCTTTGATAATGTTTGTTGCAGCGTCAAGCTTTTTGACCCGAGTGCCAGGTGGATATAGTTCTTCCTGTGGAGGGTTTACATTGCAGAGAAGAGAGCAAAACAAACCACCATCATACTTAAGTTGCGGGTAGACGGCACCGGGGAGCCGGTGTGGGTCGAGCCGGTATGAGTCCGGCTCATAGAATTGTTTGTTGCGTGGGTTGTACACAAGCAGAGCGTTTGATTTTGAAGAACGGCCTACCACAATCCCGTCCATGGTGTGGGATTGGGAGGTGGATCGAATGACAGAACCATCCTTCTCATGGTGAAAATACACCATAGAGAAGACCGGAGTCCAGGTTCTAGTGTCAGCTGGAACTCCATGGACCAGGAGAAAGGGAGAGACGAGCTTCTTCCGGAACTTCCCCGGAATCACATTCATCATGCGTGCTGCATTGGAGATAGCCTGAAACCAAAAAGCCTTTGGCATTTGCTTTTCGGTTAAATACGCCCTGCCCATATGAACCATCACTTTCCAGTGACTCTCCACCAAGCCATTGGATGACTGGCGTCCAGCTGGAGTGGCAATGATGGTAGAGTCCTTGTCGGCCAGAAAAAGTTGAACTTTGCTGCCGACGAGCTTATCGTCACAGTCGCATTGGAAGGTGGTAGCAAATGCACCGGCCTCCATGCGAAAAAGCAGAAAGGCGGCCAAAATATCCTCAGAAGACAGACTCTTTAATCCAAAAACCCAATTGTATCTCGTGGCTCTATCCACGAAAATTAGGGCGTAGCGGTAACCGCCGATAGCCACTCCATCACCAAACGCAATATCTAAGTGGACAACGTTGAGGTATTTGTACTTGCGACGGTCCACAGGCCCACCTCGTTTAGCCTTAGGAATGGACGTAAAGGAACCGAGAGCCGGTGGAAATTCCCCGGCATCAACCCATTTTCCGTTGCTAGTGTCGATTAGGTTCTTATAGTTTTTGAACTTCCAGCACCCGGTGATATGGTGCAGTTCTTCTGCAGTCCAATGGAGTTTATTATCAGAGCCGTTGGGAGTATCACAGGGGCGGACGCGTGGAAGAAAGGTGTTGGGACGGTGCAGATGTTCGATGATCTCTGCTTGGGTCATAGTTGAAAGAAGTCTAATGTTGGGTTCCGAAGGCTGAGGATCAAGAAGGTCTTGAAGTTCCTGGGGAGTCATGGAGGACAGAGTCTTTGACATCTGTTTGTTAAGTGAGGTGAGTGTTTGAATA
>JALLOT010001665.1:0-14446 GCA_036939595.1 Thalassiosira livingstoniorum | reverse complement strand
GACAATTGGGACTGATCTTTGTGTGTTTTGGACAAGCAAAGAACTTGGAAATTCTGTTCATCTTTTGTAGATTGCTGGACCTGCAATGAGCTGCTCCATTGTATGTTTGGTTATTGATAAAGAATCTCATGCAAGGAACCTGCTTATTCAGAAGATGGATAGTTGGTCACTTCAATGTGTTTCTTGCCAAGCATCAAATGTAAAAAAATTCCAAGATGACATCAATATTTTGTTGTACAAATTTCATGTAAATCTCTTCAGGCAGTTTGAGTTTTTTATTTTTGTAAGACATTTTCATCAAACATTTTCCATAACTCCAATCATTTGGAGAAATGAAAACATTTGAGTTCCTAGTACTGCTGTTTTCTGATGTCTTCCTCATTTGGAACAAGGAAAACATTTCATCCTCTGCATCTTCATCCTCATCACATTCATCATTTGGGATGCAGGCATCATCACTCTCTACTTGCTCACTGACATTGCTTTCATTTTCACTGCCATTTTCATTGTCAGAGTTGGAGTCAGGTTGGTTAGAACGATCTTTTGCTACTTTATCATCACCTTTGCTCATATGATTTTCTCTTGATTCATTCAATATTCCAAATGAGGACCCTAAGTTTCTCCATGATTTAAGTCACGGAGAGTGATATAATTTTGATCTATCAATTTTTGAACCTTCTGCAGCAAGTATTTTTTCATCTTTCCATCTTCACAGATACACAAGAATTTACCTCTCTTTAATTGGTTCACAATTTTGTACAATGCCACAAAATCAAGGTACAAATGGAAAACCAATCATTTTTCTAAATAGCACTGAAATAAAGACCTATGTTGTAAGTCATGTTGAACCTTAACATTTTAATGATTTTCAATGAAGTGATGACACAAATTAATAAAACTAAGACTTAAAACACCATAAGAGCTTTTAGTTTAAATTTATCACAAATACTCATATGTGTTAAAATCGATTCTTTGAGATAACACAGCTTTGAAGTTTACAGAGAAATCAACTAACTCCTGTGCCAAAAAACTTTTTTTTGCAAAGCATTTCAAAGATTGATCTAGGAAAGGCTGTTAAAATATTATACGCATTTAAATAGAATTTGGCACATTTCATTTAAAAATGGAATTAGTACTTATCTACTGTAGTAAATAGGTTTTTAGGTAGAATTTGGAACATGATCAGACATTAATGAAATGCTCAAATTTGAGTACTGTGAATTGAAAAAATGATATTAATTTTGAAAAAGGTAGGTACCAACTTCAAATTATTAGGAAAAATATTACGAAACATGGATCAATACCTTGAAACTTAAAAATATCTTTTTAGGTAGAAAATGGCACAATAAATATTTTTACGTATGTACTCTTATTACTCTTAATTTTTTTAAGTCTTAAATCGTGCCAAATTTTTTCCGTTCGCCTTCGCGGATCTCAAACGTCATACGAAATTACTACGAAATATGTGTAAGTAACAAGCATACCTCAAGTTTACCTACCTAATTATTTGGATATCGCAAAAATATATTTGAAACATCCTCCAAAATGTTAAATACTTAGGAATGACGAAAAGGGTTTTAATATTTTTTACTGAAAAATTAAACCTACAAAAAAAATATATCGTAATAGCTATTTTAATTTGTTTTAGAAGGACTATCGTATTTCTCGCTTTTTTTCAAATTTCTTCATACATTCTACATTCAAACATTACTTCAAACTTCAATACATCCTCCAAATCATTTAATACAGCTAATTGATTAAAAATTCCGATAAAATATACGACATATGCACCTAAGACTATGAAACATGCTGAATTTTTATTTCAAAAGAACTATCTTAATAATATTTAGAGGGATTACGTGATCCCACTGAGAAGTTTTCCTTCGAGTATTATTTCATTACTGCATACATTCTACATAATATTATTATATATTATATGAATCAAAGTATTATATTATGGCTATGTATATTATGTCGAAGCTACTTTTTAATAATAATATCTTAACAGTTAACAGTCTATTCCACGATATTATTACTAACGAACCTATCTAAGTACATACATACGTCAATTGACCATATTTACTACCAGATTATACTGGTATTTTATTGGTCTTGTAGAAATAAAAATTGAATAAGATTAACATAGCTAGAATCAAAGAAAAACAAGGTGTAATAAAATATTTTTAGTGTTAGAGGTTTGGCGCTATTTTCAAATTATATAGTCTTATTTACTTAAAAGCAGTTTGGAAGTGTGCTCCCCCCAAAAATCTAAATTACTATCAAGGTATAACAAATATAAAATTGCATCATCACCTTTTTCTATCCTAGTATTCTTGAAATAAATTTCAAACAATTTCTTAATCACAGAAAAAGGGCTATCAATCTACTCCTACCACTAAGTATCATCATCTATCATCATTATTTTGTTGTCTTAACGAACTGCAAACTGGACAGTGTTGGCAGAGAAATTGGTTAAAATAATAATACCATACTTACTCACACCATACTTACTTATACCATACTTACCTATTCCCTTTTTTCATAGTCAGGCTTACTTGCTTGCTGTCAGGGTTTACCTTAATGCAATATGCTGAATTTTATGTATTTATCTACATAGAGTAAAAATAGGTTGCCTACTCCTAACTGGATCCTTCATCACTACCTACCACACACCAAAGTACTACAATACTGTATATACTATTTCATCTCACATGTAATGAACAAAATTGAATTTGGGATCTAACCTAAAAAATGAAGAAAATTTCATTCCTGTTTGCTAAGAATTGAGATGTCTGTCTAAATTTCAGCTAAAGCGCCTACTTACATAGGAATACTTGGTAGCAAATAAGTACCAGATAGGAGGCAAATACCATGTATGATGATATCATCAGATACAATTATCTTTCTTGCTATGTTGTCAAGGTGACACTATATACAAGACTCCTACTTAAAACTATGTAAGTGCTAATTATAGAGATTAAATCATATTAAGGTATCCTTTATTTTTTTTGCTGGCAATACAAAACATCTTTGTTGATAATAATCATCAAACAGATGTGACTTCTGTTGCTATATCACTACATAAAAGTAATCACTACAGTTTTGAGAGGGTCCCAAAGGGACCAGATCAGTTGAGGCTGGGGTTGGGTGCAGCCCTTGACCTATGAATCAATCTTACTAAAATAATGATCTAAAAAGATGCAATGTGTAATCCCCACTCACCCACCCACCCCCTTCACAATTTAGGATTTAGATCCCTTCTTTTGGCTGATAACTGGCTGTTAATTTATTTTTTAAGGTCCATCACAGCACAGCTCATTGCTAACCATCCAGGAGGAAGGAGGTATCAAATGGTACTTCTCATAAATTTGAAAGACTGTAGCTGTTCTGTCCAATAATAATAATAAGCTTGACAGCAATTGAAGGAACAAGAAAACCTTTGTTGGAACATTATGGCTGACAAGAAGTGGACATATTGTTTTGAGTTTGAGTTCTTTATGGTCACCATGATATTTGATGCATCACTTGGACCTGAGAGTGGCTATTTTTAATGTTAAATACTTGACATGTTTTGCATGCCATAGGGCATAGGCTATGAAAAAGCACTCTCAGACCCTCTTTATCTCTATTTTTACCAAAATTTTTGTCGTGATACTAATTAAAAAAATTGTAGACAAATAAAATCCATTATTGTGAATTTTTCAAAATGACACAATAATAAACAGAGCAAGTCAAATTATGAAATGAAGATAGAATATTGAATATTGTAAAATTTATTGGTGCTGCTGCTAACTCCAACCTATTTACTTTCCCTAGTGCACCAGGAAACAGAAATCATGTCACCATACAAATCACATTTTGACCTCATTTTTGATAAACAACTAATTTAAATGTAAAAGATTATTGAAAGGAAATTTGAATCTTTTGTCAATCATTTGAGCTCCATTTGGCACCAATTTTTGGATATGTCAAATACATCTTACTTAAAAGGACTCCTTTTACTATACAATATGGCACTGCTGATTTGTAAGTATGTAAAATATTATATTTTGTCCCAATAAGGTACATTATTGCCAGGAGAGAAAGCATACGTATATTGGTGTAGGATAACTCATGAAGGTATCATTCAAGATCATTCACAATTAATGAAGATCTAATAGTAGAGATGAATTTATGTGGACTATTTAAATGATTTTGCTTATTTAAAGACTCTCAAGCAGATTTTAAAAATGATGAGTCTTAATTGAGGCAACAAGCAAATTACTGATTGTGTCAAGCATTTTGTTGTCTGCTTCAATTTTTCCCACAAAAAATGATACATGCAAAGTGACTTCCAAATTCTCTAGGTATTCACCAAACTTGACATTCTTTAGTACAAAACCAAATCTGAGTCCTCTAATTCACTGTCATTATTCCTTTACTGCTGGTCAATGGTGATATTATCAATCCCCTGGTACCTACCACTACAAAGCAGTATTCACAGCCTACCACAGCCCACTCACCTATGTTCATCCCTAATTACAGCCAACTTCACCAACTCTTCCACAATCCTCCTTAATCAACAGCATCAAGTCAACTCCTGAGAATTGAATCTACCTAATTATGTAATTCACATCCCTTGTCTTATCATCAACATTGTCATCGTTGTTTTTGTTACCAATATCCATTGTCAGGGCTCAATACTACTTTTTATCATACAAACTCATCAGTGCTTGCACCATCCAAATCACACATCATGCATGACTATGATTTCACATATTACATCCCACACCACATTAATATCAGTATTGTATATTACTATCAACATTTTTCTATTTGCATATTTCTTTGTAATCTTGTGGTGTTCATATCAATTCAAAAACTAGATCTGAACAGGACTAAGAGAAACAGGTAGTACTTACAAGGTTGTCCTGTCAACAGACAGAACATGCTTAGATTTTCTAAAACCATGTAAAAAACTTTCCCTAGATCTCACACCAAAGTAAAAAATCTTTGTCAATCTCTCAGCAGTGCAACTATGTTTGACCTCCTTTCTTATCCTACATATTCAAAGTCTTAGATTTATCAATGAAGAAAATATTTTTCTCTTACTTAGCTTATAATTTGCACTTCCATCTTCATATATGTGTAAACAATCGTAAACCATCACAAACAATATAGTGGACTGAAAGCAAAAGTGCATTTCCACACCAACAGAAGATTCATTTCAAAAGATTTGCATAATGGCTCCTGGCAGCAGCAGGGAAATTTTCATGCATTTGTGCCATATCAAGGAATTGAATACCAATTTTGACCCCAGAATGAAGTCAAGTACATTTTCAAGAATGTACTTCAAAACATCAACACGCAATGTTATCTTTGTTACAGAATAATGATGTCAAACGCACTTACACTCTTTGACACAAAACCAAGTATGTTCTCAACAATAAACAATATAGCTGCTGGTTTCTTGACAAAAAATCTGTTACTTTGGAGGCATTAATTCAAATCATTACGTGGTATCAAGTGACATTACAGTGGCTGGTGCTTTGTAATCACCGAGATCAATGATTTTTTGTGACCATTGCATGTGATGAAACTAGGGCGGCAGTGACACTGTTGTTGGCAATAACACACAATTATTTGGAATACTTGTTGCTGTCCCCTCGTTGTTATTCATAAGCATTAATTCTCAGACACAAAGCTGATATCATGAAAGATCAACATCTATTCAAAAAAGTTTAAAAAAGTATATAAAAGTGCAGCCTTTTAATAAAAATTAGGAATGATAACTTGGCGGGTACTTCCACGCTCTGCTATGACCTTTTCTCGCACTGAGTGACCAGACCACAAACTTTGCAAAACATCGTATCTATCCAGATCAAGGTTTAAGGGCCTTCCTCTATACTGTGGCGTTTCTCCATGACTATCGACATATGGGCTGTGTATATATGCAGCTTTAGCACCGTGCAAAATCAAGCCTACACATTCTTGAAGTAAAAAGAAAATCCCAGTTCCTCCCCCACACTTGAGTGAATGCTTCGTGCACTCGCCCTTTCCTGAAGCATTGAGAACCTTCAGGTTGATAAGAGAAGAATTATATGATACTATCAAGATTAGGGGTCAATTGACACATATTTGTAATAAACGCAATGGTAACATTACCTGACCACAAACTAAACAGAGTGCCGTTTGCTCACTGTCCGGGCAAAGCACACTCAACTCAGCATACAGATCGGTGTAAGATTTTGGCAAGGAAAAAATTTGGCACAAACCATCCCCTGGCGGAGAATTATTGAAGCTGCAATGGCCTAGTAGAGGTAATGAGTTCGATGGGATGTGTTCACTGGTCGCATCGCCAGACCTGTGTTCGCGCGGGACAAGTGGCCAATCATTTTCGTGATATGCTCTTAAATATAGTTGGTCATAAATGTTTGCTTTTGGGGAGTGATTGAGAGGTCCTTTCGTTTTTCTTGATGAAACATACCACTCTTTGATGACATCCTGTGTATGATTGCCACTGACAGTCTCTGCAAGATTTTCAACACCAATAACGGACAACAAAGAATTCATAATCGCAACACAAGATGCATTTGATGGCGTCTCTGAAGAGTCAGAGGCCAATGTGGGATTATCGAAAATGCCAGGGACAATAATTTGTGCAATTAGGCATACGTCTCGCAAAAATGAAACTGCTTCGACCTTCGCTGCTTCGATTGCACTCAAAATGTGATTGGAGATGGCTGCTGCTTCTTTCTCTGACGTTCTTTTTGTCTGTGTTATTTGTGAATCCGATTCCCTCACAGACACAAGAGGCAAAAGCATCAACAAAGAAGAATGAATCCACTTTTCCTCTTCAGAGCTATGATCGGTGCCTTTTTGTGCCAGATGTTCAACAACTGCAAACACTTTTTCCTCCCAATTACGATCATCTTCTTGTGTCATGTCGGGAACAGATGCATCCCCTATGCACTGGGTCCTTAAGTACGCAAGCATAAACTGCAATATTCTTGCTATGAAACCAAGCTGCATAAAGCTGTGACAATCATCAACTACAGAGTTAATGCAGTAACTCCTTTCGTTGTTTTGTGAAATCAAATTCGTTCTATCCTTCAATCCAAATGCATTTACTTCTGGGAAATCACTGGTAGCCCTTGCTTGTCCTGCAACTGCAAACATGCATGCGCATGTATGAGTCAGAACATGGCCACAAAGTATAGGTTGCACCACACAAGCTCTTAATTCAGATTCCTTTTCATGGCTTTCAAAATCGAAAGGATCGTCAGGCGGAGTTTGATGGCATTGAAAGGACATACAAAGCTGTAAATTCAAGCAACAAAAATGAGATACACTCTTTCATTTTGAAAAACACTTCGTGGTCTCAATTCCTTTTACCTGGACAATTTCTCTGGAGACAGGGCTTGCAGCGGCCATCAAAGCCAAGCCAAGATATCTAATTTTGCCTAATCGACCGTCAAATGGCTGTGATCCACCGTCAACTGTAGACAGCGGTTCAGGGAGCAAAAGGAGCTCTTTGTTTAGCGAAGTTCCCTCGACTCCAAACTTTGAGAGATGCGACGTCACTTCGGTTGGATTGCTTGCAGATGCTGAAATTCCAATGTGTAGAAGCCTACGAACTTCTGCAGCTTCGGAGCAACAAGTATAGGTGAAAGATTGGATAGAAAAAAGAAGCTTTGAAATCAGCTTCTCTCGTGACAATTCCTGACGACGAGCGTCTGTCAAAGTTGAAGGCGAGATGCACATGGGCCACTGTGGATGACAATAAATTGATTGCACGTTAGTTGAAGTAACAGAGGGCACGAAGAAACAGTAACAATAAATAAACTTACATCAATAATTTCTTTCCCAGCAGATCGATTTATTTGATTGTATGCAGACTTCTCGGTCAAAAAGTGACGGAATTCTCCAAAATCACTCAGCAGGCCATCACCTACTCTTTTTGTGTCAGTCCTATGGGCAACATCAAATATCTGGTCCATAAGCTTCCGCCACACGTCAGTGACACCATTTGGATCTTTATGCTTACTGTCATTTTCTAAATTTAATGGCGCGCGTGTCTCAGCATTGATANGGGTGGAGAAAGAAGTGGCATTTCAGAAGATTCTTGAGGTCCATCTATTACAGACACGAAACTGCAACGTCCATCCCAAACTACCGACTTGTCGTTTCTTGCTAACCATTTAGATTCTGATAGAAATTTTTCCAATGTATTTTGACCAGATTTTGCACCATTACGAGGAGATTCAATCCAATCCACACCAACATCTATGAAAGGAATCAAGACATTGCTAAGCCTTTGGCATAGTGGACATCTAAATTCACCTTTCTTGCCTCCTTCAAGTCGATCTGAGAAGCGATCATCTCTGGATCTCAGATAGGCCTCACAGCATGAGCTGTGGATCGCATGGCCACATAAGGTTACTGAAATGTCATTCCAAAGAAAAAATGAGATGCATGTTTCTGAACAAGCTGTGATAAAAAAGTGCAACCCAATAACTTACCATGTACTCCAACAAATTGAGAAAAATGCGAAGAAGGAAGGCCGCCACCTCCCTTAGCAACAGTGCTAGCCTGAGCATACCCACAAAATGCAAGAACTTTCTGTTGATTACATTCTTCAGCAAGAGCACTACTAGCTGCCGATCCCTTGCCACCACCATTTTCAGAAAGATCTGAATCAACTTGCATAGGATCACCATCAGCGCCACACACAATGCACTGTGGACGCTCGTCCAAAAGTCTTGGACAAGAATGATGTGCACTCATTCGTGGGGTCGAAAGTGCACTTTGTGGGGTGTACGGAGATGATGGAGGTGCCCTCGGAGGGGTCATAAGACTGTGTGCATGCAAGAGATTTTCAAAATGTGGGTCAACAATGCTGTAAACATAAATATCTGCAACCTCGTCTTTCATTTAGATATTCCCTTCCACGTGTTATTGACTCACCTAGGATTGACCACTGCTGTAGATGTTGACTGGTCTACGGGTTCGACATCCATCGATGAGGGTGTGTCATGTACAGACAAAGATCTTCTCCTCAATGGAGTTGATATAATATTTTGCGACATAACTTCGCTCCTATCAGTAGATGAAGCCCTGCTACGTACTTCCTCTACTTTTTGTCCATCTTCATCAAAACTTGAAGATTGCTCCATCATGTTTGCAAATTTTGCCATCTGTGCCTTCATTTTTGCCATCGCTTTTTCTCTTGCTTGTTTTTGCCTTAACTTTTTTTCATCCTTGCCTGACTCTCCTGTATCAGTGACAGATCTTGCACAAGTTTCTTTACCCAACAATGTGGCAGCAGTTGTATTGCATTTTGCTGCAAAATCACACAGCCAAGCAGCACCCGACCTGAGCGACTGATCCTGTGCAACAAATCCATCGTGACTACCACCCTCGGATGCAAGTCGCTTGAGAAGAAGCAACAAGTTTTCCTCGTCATGATACCACTGACTTTTCATTACATCACTAGGATCGGAGAGAAAAACTTTCTCGACCCAGTCGCCAACACTTGGAGCAGACTCATCAGATCGATTGTAAAACACGCTTCCAATATCACCACCACCACAATCTCGCCATTTGACACAGTGGCTAGTTGAATCACATTTTCCCCACGAATATGCACCAAGAGTCAAAATATGTACAGCACGTGCCAGAGCAGTCTCGCTCATAACACCTTTTTCATACATAGCCTGGCACAACAAAGTTGAAGAAGCAGTATGTCGACAACAAATCGATCCACAACTAAAGTTCAATTGAACACAATTTATCTCACCTTCCCGCGAAGTGTGACAGTTTGTTTTGGTGGAATGTCCTTTTCCTTGATACGGCAATGGACATGCAGCACTCTATACACAACAGCAATCAAACATGAATCGGCGGTCAGATCTTTTCGAATCCGAATGAAACATTCATGAGCTGGAGCTGGTGGAGGCGCATATGGAGAGCTAGATCCTGACGGAATTTTTGGCCTGCTCTCAGCTGCACTTTGGTGCGCCCTTGTACTGATGTGATGAAACGCGGGATCATATTCTTTCCAAGCTTCTGTCTGCAAACACCAGTGATCGGGTTGAAGTTTTCCATGGCTTGATTTCCTTGTGGCAATGTCTTCTAAAGCTGCCTCCAAAGCAGCACCGCTAGCATCATCAGGATTGATTAATTTACCTTCCTCACACAAAATGAGGTTGTCTCGCAAGGGAAAAACTTAATGCAAAATTGTGGATTCAAAATAGTATGAAATTTGGAGTAAGAATGAATGATGAAACCGCAAACACCTTCAAAATTACTCACTGTGGTGGACCTCAGCTAGCTCAGAATGAGTCTTCGGACCAGATGCTAACCTGTGAACTACTTCTCTACGTAGTCTTCGTTTTGCCTCTTTAGCATGCTCGTGTTTGTCTTTCGGTGGGGGTGGGGGCATTTCAGTTATTAAAATAATTCTGTGGGGAATGGAAGGAAAGAAGGTTAGATGTTTTTCAAAATTGCCCGAGTAAAACCTGAACTAATGACCCTCACATTGTGTGCAGGAACTCCTCAACCAACATGAGCGATGTATTAGCATCTTTTGATGGAGTGTAAGTCCAGGGGAGGACAGGCTCATCTGGCCGGTGAGTTTTGTCGCTGGGGCGGATTTCTGCAGGGTATAAACCCATTTGGACTTCTTGATTGTATCTGCCCACATCTGAATCTGGAGCTTTTTCAAATCCCAAAAAATCAAAAACACCAAATCGATGAATCAACAGGTTTACTAAGCGCAAAGTGCCTGCCCCCCCAAAAGAAAGGCCTGCTACTGATCGATTCATGTTTTCGTAAGCTTTGTTCGCCATCAAACTTCCTGCCACTTGTGCCGTATGACATATGAGAGAGAATTGAATCAAAGCCAAGTCGGCATCTTGCAAACTTCTACAGAAAGGAGGTTCGGAGTAATTTAAGACTTGATCTTGCATTCCTGCAAATCGAGTAAAAATGATACGTACTTGAGAAAAAAAATGATTCGAACGGAGCATCATTTGTAAAATACACTCACCCGGCCCATTTCGTCTCCAAAGACCTGCACGAATCTGAAATAAAGTCGAAAAAATGAGAACAAAATGGTTTGAGAATTTTGCATACTGGTGCCACAAATCACAACATACCTGTGCTGCCCGTGTCAAAACAATAGTAGGAAATTCTATCAGGCCACGAAATAAAAGAGAGTTCATTCGCAGTTTGGGACGAGCATCATCGCTCATTCCATCGTCAGAAATCGTAAACATGCTCAAGAGTTCCCTTATACCTTCCTTGCGGTGGGAAACTTCACGTAGACACGCCGCAAGAAATCGATGCAAAGGGAGATGAAAACTCCAGGGTTGTGTCTGGGAGAGTGGGATCGCTGCCATTGCAAGTGGTGACCCATGTGCCGACGACACGGTAGAAAATGGGAGTGACGCAGGGCACAATGAATGGAGTGGTATTTGTGATCCAGGATAGGATGGAGGTGATGGTCTAAATGAGAGCATGCAAGACCTTTGCCATCTATGCAGACCAGTTGTGAGAGTGTAATGCTGTAATAGCCATGCAAGAAACAACAATTTTAACTTAGTCTGGGAAGGGTAAAATCATGACATTCATAAAATGTAGCACTTACTGTAAGCTCTACACAACTCAGGAGGCGGACTGGGGTTACTCCGTTGCTGACCGGGGAAGGATCAGAATCTAGACCCAAATAATTGCACAAAGGTAAGCAATGACAAAAATGACAATCGTTCTAAAAACAAAGGAAGAAACACACCTTCCCAGTTCAAAAGTCGCTCGAAAAGACTGCCCAAACTAATACTTGCGTTGAATGCACCAACCCATCCTTTTGGCTCAGACTCAACATGACCTTGGCTGTTTGAAAAAAAAAGCAAAAAATAACACATGACTTGTTGCTCTGTCCAAGAAATGAAATTTTTAAGACGTTATATACTTATTCTCACCTCCAAGAACGCCACATTTGCCCATCAATATGTTGGGTAATTGACAATGTTCTTATCCAATCGTCCAGTGCACACAGTGGTACAGTTTTGGAGCTAGTATTGAACATCACATCATAAGTACCATCTTTTTTACTGCGTGAGTCTTCTGTCTTGCCGCCTGGAATGGGTAGGGAAGCAAAATGCCGTGCCATACCTGGCACATTCAAAACACACTTCAAATCACTAATGCAAGGACTATATCTCCTATACGTGAGGACATGATGATTAGGATTAAGGGTGGGAGGGATCAATGCTGTAGTAACATTGGTAAGTTCTGCATGAGTTGGCAGGACATATTTGTCATCTTTTCTCCTCCTAGATATAGAACTTCTCCCATGGTATCGACTATCCCCACCACCCGTATCACTGTTGCCAATTTCATTGAAAATATCATTGATTTCCAAGTCCAAATCCAGAAACATGTTTTCGTCATCACCTATACCAAACGCAAAATAACCTAAGAGTGACATTGCAGCTGCTGTAAGAGTAGACGATTGTGAAATGTAGGCATCAGTTGGATCTAGGATCATGTCTGAACTGGCGCCAGACGGAAGAGGAGCCCCTTTAGATCCAGGAACAAACGATGCGATATTCATGGTCTCAAACAAACTGCGACTGAGTTTGGCGAGCAAGTTCCTTTCTTTCACTAGATCTCTGACATACGTTATGCGGTTCAAAAACTGCACACTTAGGGTGTATGAGCTTCTTTCTAGCACTCCAACCCCACGAGAATATTCCGCAGTGACTGCACGGTAGGTATCACAGTAGGCATTTGCAAGCGCTGCTTTGAAGTTAGGCACAGCCAAAAGTGTGAGCAGAAGTGAGTGCCACGAAGAAGTGAATTGGCAGGGTAGCTTTAAATCTGTCCGCAGTAGTGGTGTCAAAGTGGACGTGATTCCCCTTCCTGAGACACCAGTTGAAACAGACTGAGCGAACGGATCACAAGAGCGAGCCAAAGATGCCACTAATCTCACAACTGCGGTGGCTTTTTGCTCATTTCTCAGGTCATATCTAGTTTTTATACTGCAAACCAAGCCTCTGTCAGTCAATATTTTGGCGCGATTAAGCATCGCAGCCCCAATGAGAGATGACGACACAGGATCGCCATCAAGCCAACATCTGTTGATCAAAAAGAGACGGGATTTTTTCTGTTTGAGCTTGAACGAAGTTTAACCACTTTTTGGTCTTCATCTCTACTTACCTTGCAGTGACGTCTCCACATTCAGTTATTATTTCATTTGTTCCCCATACAATCAGATCTCCCTGCTTTTGTATGATTCTTACAATTTTGTTGAGAACTGCTTCTGCATGAGGTGCCCGAAAGGGCGAGTAGCGAAGCGGGCTTAATCCTCGTGAATGGTGACGATGACGGAATAATCGGTTGTTGGTTCCTCCACTTGTAAGACTTGAACTTAATCCAGATCCTTCACCTGCAGTCCCTACACCTCCATTGCCCCCATTGCCATTGCCATTGCCACTCCCACCAGGAGAAGAAAATAGTTCTTTCAACGCCGCAACAACTTCTGTTGGTTGATGTGCCCCAACGTGTATATCATCAGCATGCAGTACCAAAAAGAGTCCATGTTGCTCTCTGCCCAAATCCCCCAAAGCCCTAGCAGGAGATTTTACTTCAGGGGGTGTCCGTGCCTTTTTCGCAGCACGTGGTGATAATGACTTTGAGGCTGATGCTGCTTTTGGATTGAATGCATTTGAAGTTTGAGACATATCATCGACACTTTCGTGAGCAGAATCTCGTTTAGATAAGATATTGTTTTCAGACCACTTCTTCGAAGAGGATGCTGCAGATGGGTCAAACTGTACTTCATGAACAATATTTGAAATTCTGGTCGACGCAGACACTCTATCCACAGGAGATGATGGAAAAAAGTCGCTGCTGTCATTGTCTGATAAAGAGTTGGTTGCACTCATAGCATTAGAATTGTCATCCCTTGCTACTGACGTGGACGCTGCAGCCGATACCGATGCCTCATTTGTTTCCATATCTGCTACAGTATTCCTCCTTGTTAAACTACGATCTCTCCTCAATCTACGCTGCTGCCGTCTGTCCCTTCCACCATCTCTTTCTTCGTAGTACTCTGGAAGATAACTATCTGATCTTGTCACTGTGGTTGAGTTGCCACTATCCACGCTGCCAGATTTTGAAGCCTTCTTATTCGAGATTTCTGCTTTCTTTTTTTCGCTTGACGCGAACAAAAGTGGATTGGCCCTACGATAACTGCCCTCAACACTGGTTTGAACCATCCCTACCAACCAATCAGAACATGCATGCACAGCACCCAGTACGGAAGCTTCAGCAGCTGCCACAGCTGTTCCAGGGGGTGCACCTCCTTCCCCGGCAGGCCCATGTTTCGCGCAAAACCCGCGTGGATCCCATGCTGATTTAGGGTACATTGCATTTGCAAAATGTGAGTCAAGATGAAATGATT
>JALLOT010001664.1:2432-14440 GCA_036939595.1 Thalassiosira livingstoniorum | reverse complement strand
ACACACTTAAGCCTAGAAGTGAGCGGAGAGGAAGCCTGGTCCAGTTCTACTTGATCCTAGCGACGGACAAGCGAACAGACGATCCATCAGGAGAGAGCAAAAGAGGTGCCACCTGGAGGGTCTGAGAACCACTTGGGAAATTGCATTCCGAGTGACTCACACATCAAGAAAACTGAGACTGATGATGGACAAAATTGGCGGGAGAGCCAATCATCATCAGGCTCACTTTTTTATTTTTCTTTGCTCCAAAACAGCTCTAGTTAGTTTTTGTAGCTATGAAAAGTTGCAGTGGGTTTTCTAGTAGTTTTTGCTAAGTAATTAAGTTTTTGGAATCAAAAGGTTACCATCACCATGAACTTAGGAGAAGCTTTCAACCTTTGGAACCACGGAGTCCAAGATCACCCCAACAATGGTATGGACCAGATCAACGGGGGAGACGGGACCCAAGCCCACCTTTTCCAAAACACCAACACCCTGCAACACCTAGCCCAACTTGCAACTAACATGATGCATCAACCCACCCAGCAGACGTTTGGAGCTCAACAAACAACAAACCTCCAGCAAGATTTCTATGACCAGTTCGACCTCAACAATCAAACGACCAACTCCAGCAGGGTAGCCCAGCCGTGCTCACGCAGGACAGCTTGGCACACCCAAACACCCAGGAGCACCAAACGCAGCGTGCCCACCCAAACAGCAACCAAACACCACCAGACCTGCCCCAACAGCAGGGAAACTCCACAAGTCAGAACACGGCCCCTCGCACCGTGGGAACCATGGCAGCTACTGATCCAGGAGGAGCGGTGACAAAGGCCATCCGGAACATCCCAAGAAATAATAAAGAAAGGCTTTTAAAAGAGGCCAACTGGCAGGGAAGCAAGGATGATAACAATCTCAAAAGACACACCTTTCTCCTTGAAATGGGAAGCTCGACAGGGATTGTGCTTCTTATGCACATGAAGGAGGGCAGCCCATACATAAACTGGGTGCATTCCACTGCAAAATACGCGGGAGATATGATGAGCGCATGCAAATACAGTAGAAAATGGATCAGTTTTGTCGGAGACAGGAAACAGGGGATGAACTCCATCCCAGTGCAAGTGAATGATACATGGATAATAACATGGAGTGCAGCAAAGGTGCCGAAGGACATCACAGCAACTAAAAACTTCTATGACAACAACGAAGGGGATATGCTCATGCCAATAGTGACAAGCAATGAGTGGACAGAAGTTAAAGTCCCAAAGCTGTGCCTCGTACCAGCGGGCATGGCAGAGTGGATTGTTGAAAGACCAAGAAAGCCAATGGAATGCCTGGCAAAATTGAAAGAAATTGAGGAAGCATGGGAGAACTCAGTGAGGATGAAATCAAGAAATTGGGCGCATTCAAAGAGTTCTGGGCAGCAGCGGCGTGTGGCAAGGCTGGAACAAATGGGGCCACCACCAGCCAACTTGCCATTGCACCAGCTGGAATCACATCCCAGGACAGCAGGCTTTGGGCGTGGTTGGACACAAGACTCGCGGGAACCATCGGCCGCAGCGAACAAACCCAAACAGTGGCACACCAGCAACCACCCCCACCTACGCAAGCACAGAACCACGGACCAACAACTCACACCAACAACAAACTCATTGCACTCATTGCACAGGGCTTGAGACCTGGACAAACTACCACAGGAAACATGGGTGCCAACACATCAAAGAAAGTACTCACAGAAAGAATGATTGCCAAGCTGATGGGGTGGGCTAATGTGGACAAACCACACCTCATCCCAAGGGTGTGGATTGCCCTAATTCAATCCGAATCAGTGCAGGATGCAAAAGCAATATTGACAAAGGCAGTGATAGCAGATGCTGAAAAAATGAATGTGGAAATTGGCCGCCCGTATTTCACAGACAACTTCATCAAGCAACTACTTAACTTGCTCCTCTCACCACAAGACATACCTCTATTGGAGGAGTGGGATGATGGGTTCTCTATCATCACATTCCTAGCAAAGCTACCTTCCAAAGTGGTGGAGCTACAACGTGATGAGGAAAATGAAAGATCAACAAGGCATACAAGAACTTATGAGGAGGCAAAACGGTTGAACAAGAAAAAACCCAAGGACCCAGCGGCAACTTATGATGACACAAAAAACTTACTGAATCAATATTGTGTCACCACGCGGGGGCCCTTTGGTTATGGATGCCACCACTACAGGGAGGTCTGGGAATTGAAGAGAATATTGCAAGACAAACAAAGTCAGAGGCAGAACATACCGGCAAAAATGTACAAAATATTCCAATGGAGGATTTATGGCAATGCACGACAATACTTCTCCCAGATACTCACCCCAAATGAAATCACCCACGCCAACGGAGACATCCCCTTCCCCAGATCCTATCTGTCAAGTGCGCAGCAGCACCTGGCAGACCTTGTTGTGAACCAGCCGGTGGATTTACCAATAGAATGGACTGAACAAGGCAGGAACAACCAATTTGGCAGCAGAGGCGGAAGAGGAGCTGGCAGCAACGGCGGATACAGAAGTGGAGGGGCACAACAAGCACAAGCATTTGGAGGAACTTCACCCACCTATGCGTGGCAACCGCATCCAAACTATCCACCACCACAGGGGCAAAAAATTACTACCACAGGCGCCAACAAGGACCACCAAACGTGCCAAAGCCACAAGCTAACATGAATCCTGGAACCCACTTACTCATTGCTCAAATGATGGCTCCCTACGTCAATTCAAGGCCAATCATTAGAATTAGAGAAATCTTAACAAATGCCAACGTCAGACTTGCAGACTTACCACGGATCCCGGCTTTTGTCAAGGATGGCATGAGTAGACTGTGCTACAATCATATCTTGGGACGGTGCCCATACTCAGCCTGCAATTTTGCTCACTTGGAGGGCCACCAACTGGAGCAACAATTTGTACAACAATTATGCCAAACAATAAAGCCTGGGATAGACCGCATCATGGAGGAGGATAAAAAGAGAGGGGGCCCACCAATGGAAAACGCCAACAAGAGACAACAAGGAGGCTACCGCTGAAGCCAATCCCCAGCCGCGTATCCCAAGATGCAAGGGTGGGGCATCAGTCAACAGGAACAGGAAGCAATGAAGGAGGAGGTGGATCCAAGAAACAACGCAGAAATCATGAGAAAAGTGGAACAATGGCAACAGCAAATCAGACATCAACGGCAAGATGAACTAGGGATGAGGAAAAAAGATGATGACATGATGTTCAATGGAAAAGGTAAGACAAACTTGTTTGTTTGCAAAAGCAAGAGCAAAAGGGAACCAATCAACAGCAGCAATAAGAAATCAACAACACAACAGCAAAATCAAACACCAGCAACAACAAATGTACAAGCATCAATGCATTCAATCCTTCATTGCCTGACACACCAACACAAACAACAAAACCAACCTCCAAACCACCTACCAGCAACCACCATTGAGAACCAAACCCAACAGAGAAAGCCAACTACCACAACAGTCATCAACAGCTGCAAACCAAGTGCCAAATGCACATCAAGTGCCAAAGGCACATCAAGTGCCCAACGCACATCAAGTGCCACATGCACACCAAGTGCCCCCTGCACACCAAGTGCCCCTAGCACACCAAGTGCCCCTTGCACAACAAGTGCAGCCACCAATGAACGCAGAAAAGAGAAGAGAAAAGGAGTAGAAAAGTCGAAATATGAAAGAGATCAATTAGCACGGTCTAAGGAAAGAAAACGGTTCAGAAAACAATTACAAGAAGAGCAAGACTTGGGCACAAGCCACTGGACAACTCACGAGGGGCAGGCACACGAATTCCCAAGTACGGAGAGAACATTCCCCGAGGGATTCAAGGGGCAAATGTACCCCACAAACCTAGCAACTACTCATCCTGCGGGAAACCTACTGAAGGACATGGCCACAAAAGGATGCAAAGTAAACACGTGAAGGAATTGGACAAAGGAGGAAATCAAAACAGCCCTAGAGAGAGGACCACATCTCATGGCAATGAAGCCAGAGGCAATGATGGCATTTTGGGAGGAGGTGTTAGAAAAAGTGCAACAAGATCAAGCAAAAATATTCAAATGGAGTGAACTAAAAGACAACCTACCAGAGGAACTTAAACTCTCCCTAATGACTCTCATCCCACATAAAAGCAGGGCGTATTGCACAATCATGGACCTCTCCTACCAGCACGATGTCCCAGAAGGAAAACTTGATTCTGTAAATGGAAGCACGGTCCCACTGGCGCCTGAAGAATCATTGGCCCAAATGGGATCCATCCTCCTGAGGCTGATTGTTGCAATGGCAGACTCTCCCGAGGATGAAGTGATCTTCTTTTTAAAACTGGACATACAAGACGGATTTTGGCGGTTAATTAACAAGTTGGGAAAAGAATTTAACTTTGCATTTGTCTTACCTGCAGCAGTGGATGAGGAGATCCAAATTGTGGTGCCAAGTTCAATCCAGATGGGCTGGGTTGAATCACCAAAATATTTCAGCACCACCTCGGAAACCGCAAGAGACGTGGCAGCCAAGTATGCCAAAATGCCAATTGGCTCCCTCCCAGAGCATCCACTGGAGCACTTTACAAAGCCAGAGGAACCAAGCTTGTTAGAAGAAAACAACCACATTAAACATCTCAAGTACTTACTGGAAGTTTATATGGGTGATTTTATTGGGGCAGCGGCAGCCAGATCCAAGCTAGAGCTGGACCATATTGCGCAAGCACTCCTACACGCAATTCATGACATCTTCCCACCAGGAATCTACCATGAGGGCAATGAGTCAATTTCAAAAAAGAAGCTGGAAAAGTTAGAGGGGCAGTGGAATCACATAAAAGAAATTTTGGGTTGGATTTTTGATGGGGTGAACAAGACTATCCACCTCAAAGACAAGAAGATTGACAATATTGTGGCAACATTGAAACAGGTCCTACAAAGCAAGCAAGGCACGCCATTTAAGCTCTTCCAACAACTCATGGGCAAGCTCAACCACGCAGCCATCGGAATCCCCACGGGGAAAAGCCTTATGACACCACTCAATCACCAACTAGCTCGGCAGCCAAAGAAGGTCTGGTTTTGAAAAGGTTCACACCAAAGACAAGCCCTCCAACTTTGGAAATACTTGCTGTTGGACTCACTCAAAAGCCCAACACAAGCAAAACAATTGGTCCCAGCAGAAGCATGGTATGTTATAATTGTGGATGCTTTGGGAGAAGGAGCAGGAGGAGTCATCTTGGCAGGCAACAAACAAATCAATGCAACAGTGTGGCGGCTTGAATGGCCGAAGTGGATCAAGAAATTAATCAAGACAGACGACAATCCCAACGGCACCATCACCAATAGCAATTTAGAAATGGCAGGCAACATACTAGGATGGCTAGCACTGGAGGGATTGAACGTACCTTTGGAGCATGCACACGTGGCAATACTCTCAGACAATGCACCATCCGTCTCGTGGATTGAAAGGTGGGCAAGTAGAAGTGAAGGACCCGCCGGCTTATTGTTGAATATCCTCACCTTCCGTCAACGCTACCACTGAACTTCTCCACTCACACCACAACACCTCCCAGGGAAACTTAACAAACTTGCCAACATCCCATCCCACTCGTTTGGCTACAAAAAAGAATGGCACTTTACAAAAGACGAAGAATTTCTCACCTTTTTTTATTTGCACTTTCCTCTCCCCCAACAGCATACCTGGCAGCTATTTTGCCATTCCTCTGCCATCAGTACAAGAATTATTGACGCATTGCGGATGAAGGCATCCGCAATGGATGAGTGGCAGAGACTTCCTCCAATAGGAGCAAGTACTGGAACGCCTGGGTCTAGTTCATATTCTATTGGGGAACTGACCCGTACCTGGATGAAGAAACAACAGGATTTGGAGAAAAAATGCAAGCAATCACCAGCTTTGCTGGAATGGTTAGAGTTGGCAATGTGGGCAGAGGAAAACAAATCAAAGCAGACTCAGTACGTCCAGCACTTGCTTCCATTGCGTAGACAATCGCAATGGACAGAGGTATGGCTCCCCTCCACAACAACAATGGCAACTACCACTTCCCAATTCAACTGATGTTGAATGGATGGAAAAAGGTTGACCCCCCTACAGAGAAAAAACTGGCTGTGGGGGTTGACGTGCCAGAGTTCCTCTGCCTGTGGGGCTTGAAGCAGCAAACAACAAAAAACAAACAACAATGCATGACAATCGGCGACTGGGCAATCATCGACTTCTTCTTTTTGTTGCGAATTGAAGAGTACACGGTGAAAAACATACAACAAGAAACAAAACAGACGGTCCAATTTTGATTAAAAGATGTGGTGTTCTTCAAGAAAAACAAACTGGGACAACTGGTTCAACTTCCCCTGTCAGCACCGGATGGCCACATCATGTCAGCCGATGGTGCAATCCTGAGATTGACCAACCAGAAGAATGGACACAAAAATGCATGTGTCCATCAGGAACATAATGGTAATCCGTTCACGTCACCAGTTCAAGCTCTGGGGAGGAGATACTGCCACATCAGGAACCGCACAAAGGATCAAAACACATACCTTTCAGCGTACTGGGATGAGCAAGGGAAACGCCACAACCTCACCGACGGAGACATGAGCAAAATGCTCAAGGTAGCGGTGCTGGCTCTCAACTAGCCCTCACTATGGGGCATCCCAATCAACCGAGTGGATACTCACTCCCTCAGAGCAGGCGGCGCCAATGCTTTGCACCTGTTGGTTTTCAGTGACACTCAAATCCAAAAATTGGGTCGCTGGAGCGGCAACACATTCAAAGAATACATATCTGAGCAGTTGCACTCATTTACCGCCAAAATGTCCACCAAGATGAGCACTCACTTTACTTTTGTCAACGTCGAGGGGGGCGTCATCCGAGACATCACTGATGAGGTGATGGCTGCCTCATGAGCCTAGGCCTAGCCTAGGCCTAGCCTAGGCAAGCCTACGCACATTCAAACAAGATCTTTTTTTTAATGAGAAGTGTGAGGGGAGTCACACAGTAAGTGTGACACCCGTCACACTTCCCCAAGTCATGTTCTTTTGGTTTTTTCCCAACTCAAACTTTCAAGAAGAACCCCAAGTTTGTTGTATGGGCACGGCAAGCAGAAAGTTAGCTGGGCTGACACACCTGCCTCACTTTCTGCTTGCAGGTGGGGGAGTCACCAAGAACAACGACACTGGGACATATCCCAGTCAGTGGGAGTGGAAGCCAGGTCTATTACTCCGACTCGGAGTTTTAGGCCTGTCTTCTATCAGGGGCTAAAGGCTATAAAGCTATTAGCCCGTCGTTTTTCATGGCAACTCTGGTCTTCTACTTGTGTCCAACTTTACATAGCTGTACACACTTAAGCCTAGAAGTGAGCGGAGAGGAAGCCTGGTCCAGTTCTACTTGATCCTAGCGACGGACAAGCGAACAGACGATCCATCAGGAGAGAGCAAAAGAGGTGCCACCTGGAGGGTCTGAGAACCACTTGGGAAATTGCATTCCGAGTGACTCACACATCAAGAAAACTGAGACTGATGATGGACAAAATTGGCGGGAAAGCCAATCATCATCAGGCTCACTTTTTTATTTTTTCTTCGCTCCAAAGTCAGTGTTTGTAGCTACGAAAAGTTGTAGCGGGTTTTCTAGTAGTTTTTACTAAGTAATTAAGTTTTTGGCATCAAATTACTATCAGCACCATGAACCTAGGAGACGCCTTTAACTATTGGAATCACGGAGTCCATGACCACCCCAACCAGGGATTGGACCAACAGGAGGATGGAGGCATGGCGTGGCCACCTCGTGCCCCAGCTACTGAAAATAACCTGCATCAACTCGCTCAGCTAGCTACGACCATGATGGGCCAACCAATAAATCAATCCATCGGAGCACAACAAAATGCAACCAATCAACAAGGGTTTTACGACCAGTTCGATCTTAACAACTACACCCCTCAAGAGCACCACTACCAGGAAGCCCCAGTCATGCTAACGCAAGAGACAATGGAAAACCAAAGCCCACTCGGGCAACAAATCCATACTCACCAACGTGGCCAGACCCTAAACAACCCACCAGACCCACCACAACAGCAAGCAACCAACAGCAACCCACCCGTGGAAAACCAAGCAAACGAGAGCACCACCAACAGCGAGGAAGAGAGTGCATTGGTGGCGGCCATCAAAGCCATTCCAAGCAACAACAAAGCTCGGTTGCTGAAGGAAGCGGACTGGCAAGGGAGTTCCGATTCAAACAGTCTGAAGAGATTAACATTCCTGGTGGAGGCGGGAAGTGCAACGGGCCTCGTCATGTTCATGTACATGAAGGAAGGCAACCCACACATCCAGTGGCTGCACTCCATCGCGAAATATTCAGGTGACATGATGAGCCCCTGCGAGTATAGTGGAACATGGTTAGGTTTCGTGGGAGATCGAACAAACGAAGTAAGTCCAATCCCAGTGCAGCTGAATGAGGCATGGATAAAAACATGGCATACAGCAAAGATACCCACCGACGTGTCTACAGTGACGGAGTGCCACAACAACAATGGGGGCAATCTATTTATGCCAATCGTACAAGGGGACGATTGGATAGACTCCAACGTGCCAAAGCTCTGCTTGGTACCAACATGCCTCGCAGAGTGGTTGGTCCAGGGAAAAAGAAAACCAACCGAGCTGTTCGCAAAAATAAGAGAGGTCGAGGAAAAATGGGAATTAAATGAGACCGAAATTAGAAAACTGGGCACATTCAAAAACTTCTGCGCCGCAGCCGCATGTGGAAAGGCGGGAACAAATGGAGCTGAGAACAGCCAACTTAAAATCGCTCCAACAGGGCTCATTTCTCAAGACCGGCGGCTGTTGAACTGGCTAGACACGAGACTGGCGGGAACAATTGGAAGAGTGGACGTACTGCGAGTTACACCCCAACAGCAAACCGCACGGCAAATGCATCCACAAACACCGGGGCCAAACAGCAATGTGAACAATGACCTCATCTCTATCATTGCACAGAGCTTGAAGACGGGACAAACTGCTGGCACGGGTAACGGGTCCACCACGTCCAAAAAAGTACTAACCGAGCGAATGATTGCCAAACTCATGGGATGGGCAAACGTGGACAAACCACACCTCATCCCACGAGTGTGGATCGATCTGATCCAGGCGGAGTCTGTGCAAGATGCAAAAGCGATTTTGACAAAAGCAGTTATTGCAGACGCGGAAAAAATGAATGTGGAAATAGACAGGCCATACTTCACAGACAACTTTATCAAACAACTGCTCAACCTCCTGTTGTCCCCAAGAGATATCCCGCTCTTGGAAGAATGGGATGATGGATTCTCCATCATCACGTTCCTGGCGAAGCTCCCTTCGGAGGTAGCAGAGCTACAACGAGAGGAGGAGAATGAAAGATCAACAAGGAATACAAGAACATATGAAGAGGCGAAGAGACTCAGTAAGAAGAAGCCCAAAGAACCAGCAGCAACATATGACGATACTAAAAACTTACTCAATCAATACTGCGTCACCACCCGGGTGCTATTCGGCTACGGTTGCCACCACTACCGAGAGGTGTGGGAACTGAAGCGCATACTACAAGACAAGAGGAGTCAGAGGCAGAATATTCCAGCGGCGATGTACAAAATCATGCAATGGAGAATTTATGGCGATGCAAGACAATATTTTTCACAAATACTCACGCCGAACGAAATCACACACGCCAAAGGCGATATCCCATTCCCAAGATCCTATCTGGCAAGTGCACAGCAACACTTGGCGGACCTCGTAGTCAACCAACCGGTAGACTTCCCAACTGAGTGGACAGAGCAGGGCCGAGGAGGAAATTTTGGCAACAGAGGTGGTAGAGGCAGCAGCAACCAAGGAGGGTATCGAGGGAGCGGAATGCAGCAACCACAAGCCTACGGAGGCCAACCCACACCATATTCATGGCAACCACCCCCAAACTACCCCCCACCAAGTGGATTTCAAAGCCAATTCCAAGGAAGACCGCAAGGACCGACCACGCAACAGAAACAAGCAAATACCAACGCAGGGACTCATCCCCTCATCGCACAGATGATGGCGCCCTACATGAACTCGCGACCAAGCATTCGAATTAGAGAAATCTTAACAAACGCGAACGTGAGATTAGCGGACTTACCAAGAATCCCAGCCTTCGTCAAAGATGGGATGAGTAGGCTGTGTTACAATCACATCTTGGGGAGATGCCCATACTCAGCATGCAACTTTGCACATCTGGATGGACACCAACTGGAGCACCAATTCGTCCAGCAATTATGCCAAACAATCAAGCCAGGAATTGATCGAATCATGGAAGAGGACAAGAAACGAGGTGGCCCACCGATGGAAAACAATAACAAGAGGCAACGAGGCGGCTTCCGCTGAAGCCAATCCCCAGCCACGTATCCAAAGATGCGTGGGTGGGGCATGGGAGCATCGGAACAGGTGGCAGCAAAGGAAGACTTGGACCCACGGAACGATGTGGAATTGATGAAGAATGTAGAGAAATGGCAGCAGCAAATAAGGCAAAGAAGGCATGAGGAACAAGGTATGAGGAAGAAAGATGATGACATGCTGTTCAATGGGAAAGGTAAGGAAAAATCGTCTTTGTTTGAACATAAACCAAAAGAAAAAGATGTCAATGGCAACCACGACAATGGAAACCAACACACAACGAAGCACAAGCCACCACCCATCCAATTCACCCAACAAGCACCGACCAACAACTCACCATCCAACGAACCCAACAGCACCAATGACAACCAAAAGCCAATCATCGGCACAACAACACCAACCACCAAGATTAACAAAGAGCCACCCAACAAATTCAAATCCCACCAATCGGTCAAACAGCCAGCCAGCCACAAACAAGACAAACCACCGAAGCCAGCGGAACCAACAACATTCAACCAAAACGTATCCAAATCCAACACCAATGCAACCAACAATAAGTCCACAACCAATGAATGCACATCAAGTGCCCACAGCACAACAAGTGCCCAATGCACAACAAGTGCCAACAGCACATCAAGTGCCCCTTGCACATCAAGTGCCCCTCGCACACCAAGTGCCCCTCGCACACCAAGTGCAGCCAACAATGCATCCATGAAAGGGAAAAGGAAGGAAAGAGAAAAGTCAAAGTATGAGAAGGCAAGGATGACTCGGGCAAAAGAACGCAAAAGATTCAGAAAACAACTCCAAGAAGAGCAGGACGCAAACATAAGCCACTGGACCACTCACGAAGGAAGAGGCCACGAAATCCCCAACACGTCTCGGGAATTCCCACCGGGTTTCAAGGGGCAAATGTTCCCCACAAATGCGGCAGCGACCCACCCAGCAGGCAAGTTACTCAAGGAGATGGCAACCCAAGGATGCAAAGTGGACACAGGCCCACAATGGACGAGGCAGGAGATCGAGGCCGCACTAGAAAGGGGCCCGCACCTGGCAGCAATGAAGCCAGAGGCCATGAAGGCATTTAGAGAAGAGGTGTTAGAAAAGGTGCAACAAGACCAAGCCAAAATTTTTAAGTGGAAAGAAATCGAAGCCAACCTACCGGAAGAACTGAAGCTGTCCCCAATGACTCTCATCCCGCACAAGAGCCGGGCATACAGGGCCATCATGGACCTGTCTTACCAGCATGAGGTGCAAGGGGAACTACTCGAATCAGTCAATGGCAGCACAATCCCTTTGGCACCAGAGGAAGCGCTAGCACAAATGGGAGCAGTCCTACCCCGGTTAATTGTTGCTTTGGCTGACTCTCCCGAGGATGCAGTGGTCTTTTTCGTCAAATTTGACATACAAGACGGGTTCTGGCGGTTAGTAAATGAATTGGGCAAGGAGTTTAATTTTGCATTTGTCTTACCAACAGCAAAAGATGAAGATATTCAAATCGTGGTCCCGAATTCTATCCAAATGGGTTGGGTGGAATCACCCAAATATTTCAGCGCCGCCTCCGAGACAGCAAGGGACGTGGCGGCAGAATACGCAGAAGCACCTATCGGC